>SNQJ01S0156988.1:0-12195 GCA_010110895.2 Picea sitchensis
ACTGTAAAGTGAAATTCTAAGTAAAAAAAATACTTTTGTATGCTGAAAGTTGAAGAACTTGTGAAAATACAGTTTTTTTTCTCATAAAATAAGCAAAAGTGTTACCCATCTTCATGATTTTACCCATAAGTATACTTAACAAGAACTACAAAGTTTATAAAGAATAATCTATGATTGTAGGATACCAATCCTCTTTAGAGCATCAACTCTTGGAGACACAAATCCCCTTCTTCATGGCACCAACCCTAGGAAGCATTGGCTCCCTTGTTTTTAGGGAACCAACCCTAGTAAGCACCAACTCCCTTGTTTTAGGGAACCAACCCTAAGAAGCACCAACTCCCTTATTTTAGAGCACCAACCCTAAGAAGCATCAACTCCTTTATTTTCACACTTTACTTAGAAAAGGATATAATTCCTTCCGTGCTCCTCCCTTCCACCCACACTACATAAGTATCTTTAGTTTTCCTTCTTGGACTCTTCTTCTGCTTTTGATCTTCTTATCTAGATTGCAGAGACACTTTCTTGTCACAATTATTTCTTGTTTATATAGTCTTCCAACTGGTGTGAATTTGAAGCATTGTGTCCCTTTGTTTGAACCATTGCACCTCTTCATTTAAATTAACAATAATAACTTATATTATTATTATTATTATTATTATTATTATTATTAGTTTAAAGACTTCAAATCCCTTGCAAATTGTTCAACATTTGTTATCCTTCATCGATTATTTTCTTGTTCTGGATTTGAATATCTGCAGACATGTGCTTCCTTCAAACCACTATTTTCTTTGTGACCACGGGCTCAAACCATAGGCTTATCCATTCAAAGAATTGTTATGTTAGCGCTTTCTCTTTTCCCCCTTATTCTCCTACATGAGACTGTATTCAAATTTCTAAAGGCTTATTTAATTCTAGGCTCTTTTGTGCTCCTTGTTAGCTTCTTTACCTTATCACGTGATCGATGGTCGAACAAAGTCCTCCGGTACTCCGACCTTCGGGATTTCTGGCCTTTGCAATCTTCCAACTCCCCCGGAGTAAATTCCTCTGTAGTGCGTATACTCTATTAACTAGTAGATCTAACGGTTCTAACTTAATCTGTGGTTGAGTGGATGGCCCATGAAAACTCAAAAAAGTGTTTTGTTAATGGCCTTCTCATTGTGCGCTTTTTGGATCTCAACCGTGGATCTTCCTTCTCAACGGACAATCAGATCTTACTTCGGGGATTCAACACTTTGAGAGTCTTGGTTACCAGAAACCTGAAGTAGTTCAATTCTTTGAGAGGTTTACCTACCGAATAAGTCATAACAAGACGATGACCACTTGTTGTTGGTTAAAATATTATGCTTACACTATCCTTCCACTACGCTTGATCTAACAGTCATGAGAGAACCTAGAGGATCTTAGACCAATGACCAAACGTTAATTTGTGACTTTGGCCTTCAACGCTTTGGGCATTTTTGCTAGTATGAGAAGTTGAACATCCCTAGAGGTTGTAATCCCAGAGTGATGTGGCATGCTAACATCACCAATGATGATGTCGACCCATAGCGTGTGTTCCACATGTCACCCTTATTTGTGACTTTCACAGACCTTATGTGCCATATTATTTTTTACACTTGTCGCCAGTCGATTGGGCCACATGTCATCTTTGTCTTCTGCCACATGTCTCCTTCTTAGATCATGGATTTTCACGTCATGGCTTCAGTACTTCATGGCTTTGGGAGTTTTTAATTGTTTATGACTCCTCATAATCCCATAGTGGTCAACATCGAGCAGTTTAGGGGAATATTCATTATTCGAAGCTCATTCTTGATCGGACRACTAGCGAGATTTTGGTGATTCTGGGATTCCGGGATATTGTGACTCCTTTCTACATCCATTTATCGTAGAAKCATCGAATAGATATACCACTATAGATCTTCCCTTGTCTTGATCCAACGACCTTTGTTTACTTCGGGACTTCATGCCTTTGGCCCCGCTTATTCTATCCTTCCACTATGCTTAATCAACGGTTTACAGGATTTCCCTTCTCTTCCTTTGATCAGATGGTCGATGAGAGTTCGTTACTTCGGGGATTTCTTGGATTCCTCCTTATCTCCAGTAATCGTCGAAGTGGAAAAGTGTTGAATTTCTTTATCCACTACTTGATCCAACAGTTGAGAGCTCACCTGAAGATCCTTCCTAATCCGACGGTTTGCGTTTAATTTCTCCCAGCCCCAGGTTCCACCTCRATCTAACGGTCATGKATTGCCTCGAGCTAAGAATGAATGGATCATGAAACTCGATCCTTTACAAAAGTATTTCTTCACTCACAGAACTCTTGTTCTTGTGTTATTTCAAATATGCCCTCTCTTCTGAGCTTCAATTAAAGTTCTTTAGTCATTATGTTCTATTATAATATCTTTCCATGGTTGACATCAATGACAACATTATACCACTTTGTCCAACATTCTCCCTCTTTGGCATTGATGGCAACCTTTTCTTTGAAATATTTTATTTATGTTGCTTCTCAATTTCCTCCCCCTTTGACAACAATGACAAAAGGGATATTTCTTCGTTCCCCCTATGGTGATGCTCCCCCTGTCCATGTGTCCATTTTCCTCTGATGCGACTTTTGTGGTTTTATTGATGTATGTGAATTACTCCCAATTTCTGTCGAAGATTTTCAAAGGTACTCCTGGGAAAATGTTTTGTAAATATGTCTGCAATTTGTTCTTTGGTGTCCACATACACTACTTTAACCACTCTTTGAGTAACCTGATCTCTTAAGAAATGGTATTTGATTGGGTTGTGTTTGGTTTTATAAAGCATTAATGGTTTTTTAGGGATACTCATGGAACTAGTGTTATCACAATTAATAGTAATGGGATCATCATATTTTATTTGTAAATATTCTAATGTTTGCTTCATCCAAAGAACTTGTGTGCAACAGAATGCAGCAACAATGTATTTTGCCTCTATTGTGGATAGTGATGTGGATGTTTGTTTCTTACTTACCCATGCTTCCAGATATTTTCCTAGAAAACATGCTCCTCCACTGGTGCTTTTCCAGTCATCTATTGTAAAGTCTTTATTTTTTTGATACCATAATCCAAATTCTAAGGTCCCTTTAAGATATTTGAATATTATTTTTACTTCTTTTAGATGAGTTTCCCTAGGTGAAGATTGAAATATTCCCACTAGTCCTACAACCTGCATGATGTTAGGTCTAGTTGTTGTTGAATAGAGCAAACTTTTGATAATTGATCTGTACATAGTTTGATCTACTTTTGGTGAGTCATCATCTAGGMTTAGTTTACATCCARTGACCATGGGAGTACTTACAGGTTTACTATCTTCCATTTGGAATTTCTTCAACATTTCCTTGATATATTTGGTTTGGGAAATAAATATTCCTTTTTTCTGATTGAGTGAMTTGTAAACCTAAGAAGAAAGATAGTTCTCCYAGCATAGACATATACTACCACAACAATCATATTTTGATCTTCAATTTTGATATATAAGTTATTGTSAGTAATCCCTCTCTTATATCCTTGTTTTTGTAGGTACCGATCTAGCCTTGAAAACCATGCTCTTGAGGCTTTCTTAAGACCATACAGAGATTTCTTTAGCTTGCACACATAGTCTTGATTTTGTGTTAGCATGAATCCTTATATTTGTTCAACATAGACTTCTTCTTCTAGAGTTCCATTCAGAAATGATGACTTGAAATCCATTTGATAAATCTTGAAATTTCCGAAGCATGCAAATTCCGGGAACATTCAGATGACTTCTAGTCTTGCTACTAGAGAAAAAGTCTCTTCAAAATAAATACCTTCTACTTGAGCATACCCTTTGCAAACTAATCTAGCTTTTTTCTTTATAATCTCCCCATTTTCATTTAGTTTGTTCTTGAAGATCCACTTAGTTCCTACCACATTCTTGTCCTTAGGTCTTGAAACTAATGCCCAAGTCTGGTTCCTCTCTATCTGGTCAAGTTCTTCATTCATTTCCTTTGTCCAATCTTTACGTTCCCTGGATTCTTTAAATGATTTAGGTTCTATAATAGAAAACATTTCATGTTCTGAGTCAAATGTGAGTTTCCTTGTTTCCACTCGTGCATTTTTGTCTCCAATGATCTAACTCTCAGGATGGTTCTTTTGAATGCTTTTCGATGAAGCTTTTGGAAAGGGTGATTCTTCATTGTCTTCTTCATCAACATAGGGTTCATTTTCTTTTGTTTCTTTATCATCATCTTCTTGTTGATATTCTTTATCATCATCTTCTTGTTGATATTCTTTATCATCATCTTCTTGCTGATATATGTCTTGGGATATGCGCTTCTTTAGTTTTAGATCATTTGTCTTTACATTTGCGCTTTCCACTATCTTGAGTAGTCAAATATTATAACATCTGTATGCTTTCTTATTAGGTGAATAACCTAAAAATATGCCTTCATCAGATCTTGGACCAAACTTTCCTAAATTATCTTCATCATTCTTAATGTAACATTTACTTCCAAAAAATCTAAAGTGTTTTACAAATGCTAGCCTACCAAACCATAGCTCATACAAAGTTTTGTCATGGTTGGGTCTCAATTGGGCTTGATTAAGTATGTGGATTTTTGTGTAGATCACATCTCTCCAAAAATTGTCTAGAAGCTTGGTTTCATTTAACATGATTCTTGCAACTTCTTGGACTGTTCCATTTTTCCTTTCCACCACTCCATTATGTTGAGGAGTCTTGGGATCTGAAAAATGTCTTTTGATACCATGATTTTCACAAAATTTAATGAAATATTTAGAGGTGAATTCTCTTCCATTGTCTGATCTCAGACATTCAATTTTGAGATATGTTTCATTCTCTATAAGGACTTTGTATGTTTTAAACTTCTCAAAGGCTTCTGATTATTCTTTTAGAAAGTACACCCAAGTCATTCTTATGTAATCATCAATGATCAACATAAAATAATGTTCTCCATAAACACTTTTAGTTATGGTAGGCCCACACATATATGTGTGAATAAGTTCCAATGGTTTTGTTGTCGAATGCTCTTTTGTTTTGAAACTAGCTCTTGTTTGCTTCCCTCTTTGACAATGTTTACAAATAGAGTATAAAGGCTTAATAACTTTTGGCAAATCCCTTACTCCCTCCTTATTATTGGCTTTGATTAATTTGTCCAAGATTGAATGTCCCGACCTTCTATGCCATAGCCAACTTTCATCTTTTTCACTTAAACAACATTTTCCTTCTTCATCCATATCAAGGATGTACACATTACTAGATGTTCTTGGTGCAACTACTACTAGCTTTCCAGTATATTTTCTTCTAATCTCACATTTATGAGAATCAAAGGTAAGTATGTGACCTTGATCACATGTATGACTTACACTTAGGAGATTAGGCTTGATATTTTCTACTAGAAGTAGATTTTTTGCTTTGGTCTTGTTATTCCCTATGCTGACACTGCCTTTTTCCAATATCTCGGCTGACATATTATCTCCAAAGGTGACTTTTCATTTTTCTTTCTTCTTTAACTTGCAAAATTTTCTTTGATATCCAGTCATGTTCTTAGAACATCCACTGACATCCTTGGTTTTTCGCATATAGGGCAACTTTACACTCAATTTCCTTTATTTTCTTTTTCTTCCATACCTTTCGATTGTTGGGAATATTTATCTTTTTGTCATACTTTGACAATCTACATTCACTAGCTTCATGACCATAGTTATTTCATTTGTAACATTCAACATTGTAGTGTTGTAAGGGAGAGAAGGAGTTACAATTTATTCTTATTGCATTATTCTTGTTGTTTTCATATCTTTTAACATTTCTTGGATTGTATTTTTTATAAGTTTTACAATGTATTGCTTTATGTCCAAAATTATTGCAGTAATAGCAATATCCAAGGAAGATATATTAATTTATGTTAGAGGGATTCCTTCTGATGATTCTATTCTTCTTGTCATGTTTTTCTTTAGTAGGGAGTGCATATTTATGTTTATTTGGGACAGTTTTCAATGGTATTATCCTTGTTTTATTTTCTTCTCTTTTTATGGAGTTTTTAAGAGCATTTGCATAGTGGATTCACTATTTTTCATTCTTTTGTTTTGTAGAGGGATCATATCCCAATATCGTCTTATCAGTCGATGATCTCTGACTGCTAAGAATGTTGTTCATGATTTTTTAGTTGTTTTCAAACTTAGACTGAATGTCTCATTTTTCTAGTTTCCCTTTTAGTTGAATTATTTCATCCTCCGTTATCTTACATGTTTGTTGTTTTTAATTGAGTTCTTTATTCAAGTTTTTTTCTTTTCTTTTGGTTTCTTGGAGTTGGGTATTTAACTCAATAATCAATTGTTCTGATTCACTAATGATTTTGGAAACCTTCTTTTCTCTTGATTTTATAGTTTCTTCAAACTCTGGAAGTTGTTCCCTTACTAACTTGTTTTTTTTTTAAGATTTTCTTAGTTCTTCAATTGCACAGATAAATTCTTCCTCAAGGTTCACTTCTTCTTCAGCTTCTGAATCATTATCATCTTGAGTTTTCACTCCCATAAATAGAAGCTTTGGCTTCTCTTCCTCACTTTCTTTAGATGAGCTACTGTCTTCTTGGGTAAAGAAAGGTTTCTTCTTGTTGTATAACATCCTTTTATCTTTGTTTTTTCTCTTCTTCTGATCTTTGAAAGTTCTTGCATCATCACTTTCCTCCTACTTAGGATAGGGACATTTATTGGCAAAGTGTCCAATTTTCCACAGTTGAAACATATTAGAGGAAAAATTCCTTTGTATTTCCCAGTCCCTCTCTTGAGTTTCTTCATGAAGTTGGAAACCTCTTCCTCATATATATCTGATAACTCTTCATTGGTATTTTTCTCCTGATTCTTCTTTGTTTTAGATGCCTTAAAGGTTGTTTCTCCTTTTGATGGTTTTTCCTTCCCTATCCTCATCACATATGCAGTAAGAATTTCATGGAGCTCATCTATAGTGAGTTTGTTAAGTTCTAGTTTATCTTCAATTGTGAAAATATTGGCATCATACCTCATAGGTAAGGACCTTAAGATATTTTGTACAATAGGTTTTTCTGAGAGTTCTTTTGTTTCTGCTCTAATTGAATTAACTACCTCATCTACTCTACGAAGGTATTCAATAATGTTCTCTTCTTCTTTCATATTCAAATTTTCAAATTGAGTTCTGTAGGTTTATAGTTTGGATTCCTTGACTTTGCTATCTCCTTCATATATAACCTCCAGTTTGTCCCATATCTACTTAGATGACTTATAATGCATTACCTTTGCAAATATAGGATTTGTTAATCCTCCTAGAATGACATTGACTACTCTTGATTTTTCATTGCAAATATTCTTTCCTGCAGTATCTGTGGGTGGAGTAGTCGGTGAAGTGTAACCATATTTTACAGATTGCCAAACATCAAAAACAAGATCCAACATGTAGCTTTTCATTATTTTTTTCCAGAGAGCACAATCATCTCCCTTAAACAATGGTGCTTTGTTGGAAAACATTCCCTCTTGTTGATCCATTTCTTTCAGGATCTACCTTCTAATGATTAGACTGTGATGAAGGCATTGGATCTAATACCAATTGTTGGAAATACTGAGAGGTGGGGGGGTGAATCAATATTACCATTTTAAATAATTAGTTGTTACTTTGTTATTCTATTTATCATCACAGTAGATCAACAATGGACTTGTATTTAAGAATCAATTATATAAGTATACTTAACAAGAATTACAAAGTTTATAAAGAATAATTTGTGATTGTGAAGGACACCAATCCTCTTTAGAGCACCAACTCTTGGATACATAAATACCCTTCTTCAGGGCACCAACCCTAGGAACCACCAAATCCCTTGTTTTTAGGGAACCAGCTCCCTTGTTTTAGGTAACTAGCCCTAGGAAGCACCAACTCCATTATTTTCACACTTTACTTAGAAAAGGATATAAATCCTTCCTTTCTCCTCCCTTCCACCCACACTGCATAAGTATCTTCAGTTTTCCTTCTTGGACTCTTCTTTTTCTTTTGATCTTCTGATCTGGACTGCAGAGACACTTTCTTCTCACCATTATTTCTTGTTTATATAGTCTTCCAACTGGTGTGAATTTGAAGCATTGTGTCTCTTTTTCTGAACCATTGCACCTCTTCATTTAAATTAACAATAATAACTTATATTATTATTGTTATTGTTATTAGTTTAAATAATTCAAATCCCTTGCAAATTGTTCAGCAATTTTAATCCTTCATTGATTATTTTCTTATTTTAGATTTGAATATATGCAGACATGTGATTCCTTCAAACCATTATTTTCTTTGTGACCACAGGCTCAAACAAAAGGCTTATCCATTCCAAGCGTCGTTATGTTAGCGCTTTCTCTTTTCCCCCTTATTCTCCTAGATGAGACCTTATTCAAATTTTCGAGGGCTTAATTAATTCTAGGCCCTTTTGCACTCCTTGTTAGCTTCTTTACCTTATCACGCGACCGGTGTTGGAACCAAGTCCTCCAGTACTCCAGCCTTTGGGATTTTCGACCTTTGCAGTCTTCCAACTCCCCTAGAGTAAATTTCGTCGAAGCGCCTATACTCTATTCACTAGTATATTAGACAGTTCTAACTTAATCTATGGTTGAGTGGACGTTCCGTGCAAAATCAACAAGGTGTTTTGTTAATGGCCTTCTCATTGTGCGCTTTTTGGATATCGACCATGGATCTTCCTTCTCGACAAACGGTCAGATCTTATTTCGTGGCTTCGACACTCTGAGACTCCAGGTTACTAGAAACCTAAAGTAGTTCAATTCTTTCAGAGGTTTACCTATCGAATAAGTCATAACACGACGATGACCGCTTGTTGTTGGTTAACATATCATGATTACTCTATCCTTCCACTACGCTTGATCTAATGGTCATGAGAGAACCTGGAAGATCTTAGATCAATGACCAAATGTTAATTCGCTACTTTGGCCTTCGACGCTTTGGGAATCTTTGCTAGTAAGATAATTTGAACATCCTCAGAGGTTGTAATCCCATAGTGACGTGGCATGCTAACGTCACCAATCATGATGTGGACCCGTAGTGTGTGTGTCACATGTCACCCTTATTTGTGACTTTCACAGACCTTATGTGCCATATGATTTTTGACACTTGTCACCAACCAATTGGGCCACGTGTCATCTTTGTCTTTTGCCACATGTCTCCTTCCTGGATCATGGCTTTGCACTCTGTGGCTTCAAACTTGTTTAGTTGTTTGGGACTCATCGTAATCCTGAAGTGGTCAACGTCACGATGACTATTCCTTCCCTCACATGATCAAACGACCCGGGGGAATCTTCGTTATCCGAAGCTAATTCTTGATCGGATGGCTAGCGAGATTTTGGTGATTTTTTTTATTTCGGTATATTGTGGCTCCTTTCTAAATCCATTTATCGCCGAAGTGCCAAATAGATCTACCACCATAGATATTCTCTTGTCTTAATATGGAGACATTTTTTTACTTTGGGACTTTGTTCCTTTGGCCCCTCTTATCATATCCTTCCACTACGCATGATCAACGGTTGATGGGATTTCCCTTCTCTTCCTCTGATCCGACGGTCGACATGATTTCATTACTTCATGGCTTTCGTGGATTCTTCCTTATCTCCAATAATCTCTGAAGTGGAAAATTTGCAAAGTGTTGAAGTTCTTTATCCATTGCTTGATCCAATGGTTGAGAGTTGACCCGAAGATCCTTCCTAATCTGATGGTTGGCGTTTAATTTATCCCAACCTCTGGTTCCACCTTGATCTGATGGTCCTGGATTACCCTGAACTAAGAATGAATGACTCATGTAACTCGATTCTTTACAAAAGGATTTCTACACTCGCAGAACTCTGACTCCTGTGTGATTTCAAATGTGCCATCTATTATGAGCTTCGATTAACGTTCTTTAGTCATTATGTTCTATTTTAATATCTTTCCATGGTTGACATCAATGACAACATTATACCATTGTGTCCAACATGTGTGACAAAGAAAACAAGGCCTAACAAATAATAATTAGAACATAGATATTTATTGAATCCAATTATTGTGCTTGGTAGATAGGTTTGAAAAGAAAATGTGAATAAGACCAAAGAGCAGGAGCACGAAGGAAGGGATAATTCTCCCATATTTCTTCATAGAGATAATGAATAGAGAAGGAGAACTCTCATGAAGAGGAGAAGACAAAAAATATCTCACAGTAGAAGAAGAAGAAAGATTAAGATGAAGAAGTAAATGTTCATGGAACCCATGTTGGAATTTGAGATTAAACCCAACATTTTGTGTAAGTTGATGGATCCAATGAGTAGTCCACTAACTCACTAACGGGTTTCCACTAGTTAAATAAAACTAATTGAATGGTATTGACCAAGTCATCTATAACTAACTAGGAAAAAGTCAAGAAATGTAGATTGTCCAACCAATTTGAGGTTGACTAGTGATCAAAGTTGAATGAATCAACAATGTCTCAAGGATATTGGTTATGCACTCAAATGTATAAGTAGATGATTTATGGATTGATATATATGATGTCGATATAAAGTATGTGAATAATGTTTTTGTTCTTTGTAATCTCATAACGATGTTTCTAAACACCGTCAACTCTTCTTGGATCTATGACATCCACTTTTACAATGCACCTGTGATTTATTACATCATATCAGAGTAAATGAGACTTGGGAATTAACTCTCTGTCTACAATAAAAGAATGTGGTGAAAATGCAAATAGTTCTATATGGCCAATTTTTCATTGGATGGTTCCACTAAGAGTCACAAGGCTTGCTTAGTAGCGAAGGGATTTTATAAATAGGAAAGTATTAACTACATAGAGATAGTTACTCATGTGGCCAAGATGAAGAAATTGTTCTTTCTCTTTCCTTCTTACATGGAGATCTTACTAAAGATATCTATATGGAGAATCCCCTAGATTTTGTGCAAGATGAAAATATTATGTGCAAACTGAAAAAAGTTTTTCTATGGCTTTAGACAAGCACCTAAGGCATGGTATGATAATATTGATAGATTATTTTTTCAATTTAGATTCAAGGAGTGAATCAGATCACAATATTTATGTGTTTCACATGAATGATGCAATTATATTGTTTGTACTTTATGTGGATGGTTTTATCATCTCTAGGTATAATGGTGATTCAATTTTGTGATCTAAAGGTGAAATTGAAGAATACATTTGAAATGACAAGCTTGAGTCTGTTGCATTTATTTCTTTGCTTCCAATTTATAGAATTTCAATATGGTATGCTCATTTCTTAGTTGAAATATTCTGTGTATCTCTTGAAAGGATTTAAAATGAAAGACTATAATCCTTGGTCTACTTTGTTTTTTTCCTGGAGTTAAACTGACTAAGGAATGTGATTCTTAAAAAATAAAATCTACTATGTACAGGTAACTTATTAGCAGTCTTATTTATTTGATTCATAATAAAAAAATATTATCTTTGTTGTTAGTTCGATCTCTAGGTTCATGCAAGATATGAGGGAAATCCATCTTAAGGATGGAAATAGGCTTGTTTGATATATCAAAGGTGCATGTCATTGTGCTAATAAGTATCTCAATAGAAATTTCAATATATTGGTTGGATATATAGACCTTCATTAAGTTGGAGACAACGGTGCTCAGGATTCTATGTTTGAATATGTATTTTAGTGAGGATAGTGTTCGAATGTCTGGTCATGTAAAAAGCAATAGGATTTTTTCTTATCAATCACTAAAGCTAAATAAAAATAAGCATTAATTGATGTAATCGAGGAAATATGGATTTACAACCTAATGGGAGAGCTTGGGATTCCTCATAAGAAATCACCTTGAACATAATCTAGAAAATGTTTCCTATGGGGTGTGGCATGAAATGAAACCCCTGAATCTACTACCCAAGATTCAAAAATATTATCTACAGAAAGAATCAAAGCATCTTGTAACACATAACCTATTACATTTGCTTTCTGATTTTTCTCATGTTGTTCATCTCTTTGTGTAACGACCCCTTCGTTATGTCTATGAATAGCGAATTTCAATAGGGAATTTTTTTTTCTTTTTTCTTTTAACAATTAAGAAATTAACATCACCTAATTCATATAAATGCAAAAACACATGACATCATAACTAAGGTGACACATGATCAGAATATAAACAAACTCTACAATATCGTTGCGGAACGAAATTGCAAAC
>SNQJ01S0156989.1:0-10124 GCA_010110895.2 Picea sitchensis
CTCTAGAATCAATTAAAATTGTTATGGGTTGGTTATCAATCTTACCTTCCACTTCAATCATGGGGGATTAATATTTTACTTGCTTGTTGTCCAAGGCTACATAAATCCTTGGCATGCTTCCTCCCATATATTCCTTTGTTTCATCCTCCTTAATGTTGTGGAAATTCCTCATTATTTCTCCTTTGTGAGGGTAGTCCCTATATAAGTGATTTCCCTCACATCTCCAACATTGTACAGGTTGTTGCCTTGGCCTTTTTCCAAACAAATATGCAGTCTTGTGCTCATTTTGAGTGCTTGACCTTACTTATTTGCTTGGGTGTTGTTCTTGAAAAAAAGTGGCTTAAATACTTTCTACCTTTGATTATTTTTACTTTCATCTTGTCATTCCAAGACTTTTGGAAAATTGGCCTTCCTATGCTTTGCTCATAAAGATGCCTTGCACTTCTTATGGCTTCTTCCAAAGTTTTGGGGTTATCATATTGAATATTTTCACTGTAGAAGGAGGTTAACCCACTTGGACACCTTTCGATTTTGACCTTCTCATCTTTTATGAAGTCAACATACTTCAACAATTCAAAGAACCTCTTCTCATATTCGTCCATTGTCATGCTTCCCAACTTGAGTTCAAAGAACTCTTTTATATTCCTTTCATAGTAATGCTCAGACAAATATTTCTCTTGGAAATATCCCTTGAACTACCTCCATGAGATCCTTTTCTTATCAAGGTTCTTGGCTTGCTTAAGTTGATTTCACCACATGGTTTCCTTTCCTTGCAAGTGGTAGGTGGAAATTCTGGCTTCTACCTTTGAGGGGTAGTCATGTAGTTTGAAATATTTCTTCATTTCCAATAGCCAAGCTTCGGCCTCTTCTCCTTTCCTATTCTCACCATTGAAATTAGGTGGCTTGATATTCTCGAGTTCACCTTACAATATGTATGCATTAGGCCTTCACCTTTTCCTCCAAACAGGAGACACACTTGGGTTACTTCCTGGACCTGAACTTGCATGAGCTCTTCTAGTGTATTTCCTTGGAGAATGACGACACCTCCTCATGCTTCTTGACTACCTATAATTTCCATGATCACCCATTTTTCTATGGGATCTAGATGAAGTCACTCGTATAACACTGGATTCTTTCTTGGTTCTAGAGTCTTTGCTGAATTTCTTGTGAAACATGTTCAATCTCTAAAGTATCTCCTCTTGAGCCTTCACAATCCTTTCATTATCAACTCTATAGCTCTGCCCTTCTCTATACAGGCTTCTCATAGTGACATGATCCTTCCTATCTCTTCTTCTGTTTAACTCTGTCTCAACATTTCCCATGCTGACATGCATACCTCTGATCTCTTCCTCATGGATTTAAGATCCCTTAGCATCTTCCATAACTCCAATCCTCATATAAGAACAAAAATTGTTTTTATGTACCTCTAATTCTGCAAGAAATGTGCATGTAATAATTATTGTTAGAAGCATGCATAGCGTAAAACATTTCATCCATTAGAATACATATTATTTATTCATCAATTTATTAAGTACAAATTTCACCAATTCAAATTTGTATTCCCTTGATGCATTCCTTTTTGCAATAGATTTACAATGGTTGTACCAATGCTTCACTCTAAGTTCTGAGCGAAAAGTTATAACAATTACATGTTGTAATTTCCACTCTTTTACTACTACAAAAATCTATTTATTAATTTATAAGAAGTTTTATTGCCCCATTCAAAATTCTTGGTTGAAAAAATTCTTCTACTCCTCAATATATTTCCAACAACTATTCATTTTCTCAAATCTGAGCTCCGAGCTAAAAGTTATGGTCCAGAGAAGTTTAGGTTGTTTTACCCATTTTATCCATGTATGCTACAAGTGTCTTATTTCTCTTTCTGCACATTTTCATGTACCCATAACCCCATTCTGGATCCACCGTTGGCTTCTAAGAGTCGTAATATTTCCATTGAGTGCTCTTATACCCCAAACAAACTTCTAAGTAAGGAGTTATGCCCTCTGGAAGTAAATTTGTGCCAAAACAAAAATTACCCTTACTGTTTTGGTTGTAACTTTCTCATACGAGATCTGTTTTGTGAACAGACTAGCTCGTTGGAAAACTCTCCTCGATTTATTTTATTTGATTTTCAAATTGTACCTCGGTACACTCTATTTTCATGGGTTTTAATTTGCTAAAAACATCGTTTAGGCCCTCAAAAATGCCCTGCAAGTTAATAACCTTCAAAAACCACAAAATTTCACATAAATTGATTGTTCTACTACTATAACAACCATTTAAATATGAGTCATCGATCTCTGATCGGGTGAAATATGAGCCATATATCTATGCTCTATCAACCATCGGTGACCTACATTATCCCTTCACGTTCCCAACACTTTTCCCAAACTACCAACTCGATCGTCGACCATCGACCCAACTCCCTAACGATCGATTTTCACACAAATCTAAATCGTCCCTCCTGAAAATCGACCATCGGTGACCTTCATTGTTGAATTTAACTCCTTACTGATTCTACCAACTCCCAACCATCGGCCCATCGGCGATCAGTGATCCCTGATCACTAACAAAAACACTTCTTCAATTTGGTCGACCCGTTTGTTGGTCATCAACCATCTATGTTGGTTGATGTGGAAATTGTTGACATGGCATGTCGCATGGATGTTAATGTGGTTGTTTCTATTATCGTAGCCGCAAGATGTATTAACCTCCACATGTAACCTTTAATGAGACTAGAATATTCCAGTAAGCAAGAGAAACCCTAAAATGTTGGATAATAACCCTAGAAGATAAGTCAGATCAAGAGAATAATTAATATTGAGTTATTAGTCTCCCGGAAGATAAATTAGCCCAATTAGGCCACTTGGAGGACTATAAATAGAGGGCGCTAGAGCTCCTTTTTCACTCACCCACTCACAACTTCATAAGACTAGTGGTGTGAAAGTTTGGAGAGGGAGTGTAGTTGCAACTACTACAATTGGGTTTTTGGATTTTAGTTGGACTTGGTCTCTTGGTTATGGTTTGGAATTTTTTCTTGGTTGTTGGTTATTCTTTCTTGGTGTGCTACCCTTGGATAAAGGTGATCTAGCCTTGGTTGGTTATTAGTATGCTACTGGAATTATTTTTTCTATCAAGTTTAAGGTGTTTGGGGGTGGCCTTTGTGCCTATGGTTGGGTGACAATATTGTTATATTGTCTATGGAAAAATGATCACATCTCTTTATTTCTAACAAGTTATGGGCCCACCCTATCTTCAGAGAGTCTAACCACTGGAAGATAGATTGGGAAGTTAGTTTTTAAGCTCGTTATGGCACCAGTTACAGGTGCAGCTAGGTTTTATGATTATGCAGCTGCAACAAATCCTAACCCTTGTGTCTGGGCACTTATGATGAAGAATTTGACCTATTTCCTTGAGATCCTGTTGCACCCTATCCTAGTGCACCTCTTGGTACTCTCAGCTAGAAAAAACGTTAGGTTTGAATCTTTGGTCAAAGTCAAAGTCAAATTTTGATTGGTCAAAGTCAAAGGTTGACTTCTAGTCAAATTGATTTTGTGGTCAAAATTGAAATTTTAGAGTTTCTAGCTTGTTCTAATCATTGAATCTTCTGGTTGAGTTTCTTATCTCTTCTTGTCAAGATGGTATCTAGTTTCAGATCGGAAGACAAGTTAGACAATGCTACAAGGTTTCAAAGGTATGCACTTGTATATGCTATCCAAGTCATATCATCTAGAAAACTATGAGTGTGTTTGCAGGGAAAGTACTAAATATCTTGTCCAAGCTGTAATCTTGGATTTAGTGCATTCAAAATAACAAGTGCACCATGTAAGTTTTAAACCTATGAAGTAAAGCAATGCATATCGATTCTTAAGCAAAACAGAATTTAATCAATGGCTCATACACAGAGTACACAAAGATTTTATACCAAAAACCCTCAACTGGGAAAAACTTTCTTATATTCATATATTGAATTTCAACATTCACCATACAATATATACAATGTTTTTAGGTATTCCATAGATACCAAAACCCTAATCCCTTAATCCAAGATTAATTTAGTAAACCGCTAAAAATAGAAAAATCCGCTAAAAATAGCAAAAACTGCCTAAAAAACATTCTGGGGCGCTGCCCCGAAAGCTGCGCATAACTAGGGGGGGCATACCTGCCCCCCCCATGGGACCCCCCTAGGAAAGCGCCTGGCACACACGACACAAAGAACACTACTAGAGGGATCGTCAAACGCAATTGTCGAATCTGACATGCCCATACACACACATGCAAAGAATATAACACATACCCAACACACCCTCCATAGTAGTTGGGGCTTTAGGTTCCAGGTTTGATTAAATTGTTAAGCTTCAAATCTATGTATATCAAGGTTGATAGTTTGTACATTGCAAATTGTGAAAGAAGTCTTTGAAAGATTCTACTATTGCTATATGCAATGAATACTCGACTGCATATGGATACTATTGATATATATGTTTATTGTACTTGTTCGCAAGTTGAACTAACATCTCCTCTAGATAGATATTTATTGTTTGTTCTTGTTATTCTTGTTTTGGGCAGGTACCCGTGTGAAATATGTTTGATGAACAATCCTTGATAAAGTTTTCATAGAATAAGTTTATAAGGATGACACAACTGCCAAATGGGCAGCAATCAGTACAGATAGAAACAAACTTAAAGATACTCGGAGGAGTGACACTCGAAGGAAGTCACAAATCAAAAGGAAACTAGAACAATCTTGTGACACTTTGTATAAAGAAAAGAGAGATGTAGAAGACAAAATCACGGACTCTCTCAGATGGAGGGAGTTGATCACATAATTCCAAAAGAAGAGCATGCATATTTATCATTTAGGGATGAAGTCAGGATTAGGAGGGAGCTAAACCCCAATGATATGATCCATTGAAGAAGAATACATAAATACTATGAAGTATATATCCATGTTCTTCATTTTATGTAGCAACCATGATAAGCAACACGTGTTCAGTTTGACTCTAGAATAAGTCTTCTTCGAAAAGAAGCCTTGAATATCCTTGGTTGTCCATCTACATTCATGTTCATATCATAGAAATTTGGAGCCTTCAGGAAATAAGGGCATGTAATCTATAGAATATTCCATGGACTCTAACATTGAAGAGAAACATGAAGAAGAACATGAAGATTCAAAGAAAGAAAGAAAAAGTCAGAACAACCAATTGAACCAGTTTGAATCCACTAGAAGAAGTCAAGTAGAAGGAATGGAAGGAAGTTGTGATGAAGAACAATGTATATGAGAAATTGTGAAAAATACTTGAGCATTGATAGATACAAGGAAATACTCAGGGATAGAGGGTTCTCCTAGAAGAAGGGAGAAGACTATGATGACAACTTGTTCTAGTAACCAGACATACCTCTACCTAAGCCATTATATCTCCTGCAGTATCCATGGGTTGGATTTTACATCAGATGAATGTAAAGATTGTTCTTCTCAAACAGAGTAATAGAAGAAGAGCCATATGTAGAGAAACCTCAAGGTTTTGAGGTATACTAGAAAGAGACCTTGTATGGATTCAAGCAAACTTGGTGTGGAGCCTCTCATGTAGAACAAAAGCATGGTGAAAACTTCCTATGAAGTATATTGAAACAGTTCCTCAAAAGTTTGGGATGATGGATTGCATATCCATGGAATTTTCCCATGATGAGAGATATGAAGAAGTTGAGAGACTATGATCCATTAGACCCATCTCTGTATCAACAATTGAATGGTTCGTTAATGTATTTGGAGAATACTCAGCCATATATTTTCTTTGTGGGATGTTTGAGTTATGATATACAGTTTCATGGATTTGTCGATTTAGATTGGGAAGAGAGTTCAGATGACAAAAGAAGTGTTAATTGGATATGTTTCAGTTTGAGCTTTGTCGCGATATCATGGGCTAGCAGGAAACAAAATTCTATTGTACTTAGCACTGCAAAAGTAGAGTTTATTACAGCTTGTGATGCTTGTATGGAAGTAGTGTGGCTCTGTAATATGGTTGCTGGACTATTTGATCAGGTGTTGGATTCGACCATGATATATTGTGATAATCAGAGTTGTGTGAAGCTTTCAGAGAACCGAGTGTTCCATGAAATGTTGAAGCACATTGAGATCGATTATTATTTTCTCCACGATAGAGTCCAGAGGGGAGAAGTGGTTCTTTGGTATATCTTCATAGATGAGCAGATATAAGATATTTTGGTAAAGCCTCTCTCCAAGATGAAAAGTTTGCATACTTAAGGGACAAGCTGGTACTCATGGAGATGTATTCCTTATTGGAAAAGGAAGATATTACTCCCAGGTTGGGAGGGAGCATTGATATGTTATTGATTTATGGGCAGTCATTTTCCAGTTCATAAAATGGTCGAGGTTTGGTAGTCACCTTCCAGCCAGGAAAGTGGTCCAAGATTTCTAACGGATAGGAATTTTCCAGTTCCGAAAATGGTCCAGATCGAAAAGTCATTTTTGTAATGAAAATGGTCTGATAGATTGTTGATTTACCATAGACAGTGATTCCCCTTGTGGCCAGTGTGGGGGAATGGTATAGGATAGTCATTATTCTTGGTATTCACTCTGAGTAGTGGTCAAGTAGAATGGTCTGCTTCGTCGGGAAGTCATTCTTTTTAAGTTCACAGCTGTGAGCAGTTTCGAAGAATGATATATTTTCGAGGTTGGTGCAGGATAACCATTTTCTTAGTAAATGGTTCATACATTCATTCCCTAGGGCAGACTCATTCTCTCCAGATTGCACTATGATTAGTGTTAGAAGAATGGACTAGTTAGGTGAATGGTCCAAACTCAACAATCAGGGACAAGCATTCCCTAGAGTAGACTCATTCTCTCCAGGTTGCATTGTGATTAGTGCTGGATGAATGGACTAGTTAGGTGAATGGTTCAGGCTCATAAATCAGGGACAATTATTATTATATGCTTGGGAAGAATAGTCCAGATAGCCCATGGCTGATGTTTTACTTTATGAGGGAACATGATCTTCCCTATCTTACAGATGTGAGTGTAAGAATGGCCGAGATGACTCAGTTTGTATCATGATATTGTTTATGCGGGTTGATATTAGATGATATGATTTTTTTGGAGAATGTGTGTCTTTGAATAGTGTTTGTATGTTATTTTGGTGGATGTGATCCACTGGTAGTGGTTATGTGTCACTGGTTAGTAGCATTGTGCTATTGGGAGTGGTTGTGTACCATTGGATAATAGTTTTATACTACTATGGATAGATACAATTGTGCTCTATTGGATGACATTATAACAACAGTATGCTACTATCTGAGTGTCATGGAGACTACCACTAGTGCTGGAGTTGATTTCCATCTAGATGGATAGTCAATGTGTTGGTGGACAGACATTCTCTAGGCAGAGAATGGTCCAGAAAGAACAGATTGTTGGTGGACAAGCATTCTCGCTATGGATAATGGTCTAGGTTGATAGTTTGTTGACATGTCATGGACTGGTATTTTCCTAAGGAACAAATTGTAGCCTGATTAGGAAAATGGTTCAAGACCGATACTTTATGAGGAATATAGGTAGAGACAGATCTCTATGGTATATATGACCCAATTAGAAAATAGTCCTATACTAACATTCCTATAGGAATGGTCTCTGTATCCCATGGCATAGATTTCAGGATTTGTTAGGACAATCATTCTTCTAGGACATATGTCTGGATTAGAAGAATGGTCCTTGTATCACTCTGTGAAGTGAGTGACTTATTCAACATCATGCTCGATTAATCATATGGAGTATGGCTTTGAGAGATGATGCAGTTGATGCTATCAGAGGATATTTATAGTGATGATCTTTCTCATGAGTTGATCTACATGATCATGAGATAGCATGTGTGGTTATGATGATGCTACCGGTTGAATGGTATTTTTTTGCTCAAGACCATTTCTTTTAATACTTCCGTAGCTAGGAGGGAGTGTTGATATTATGGTAGCTACGGGAGGTATTAACCTACATGTGTAACCTTTTAGGATACTAGAATATTCCAGGAAGCAAGAGAAACCCTAAAATGTTGGATAATAATCGTAGAAGACAAGTCAGATCAAGACAATAATTAATATAGAGTTATTAGTATCCAAGAAGATAAGTCAGACTAGTTAGGCCACTTGGAGGACTATAAATAGAGGGCACTAGAGCTCATTTGTCACTCACTCACTCACAATTGCATAAGACTAGTGGTGCACAAGTTTGGAGAGGGAGTGAAACTGCAACTGCTACAACTGAGTTCTTGGCTTTTGGTTGGACTTGGTCTCTTGGTTATGGTTTGGACTTTCTTCTTGGTTTAAATTGGTTATTCTTGCTTGGTGCGCTACCCTTGGAGAAAGGTGAGCTAGCCTTAGTTGGTTATTGGTATTCTTCTAGAATTATTCTGTCTATCAAGGTTAAGGTGCTCGAGGGTGGCCTTTGTGCCTATGGTTGGGTGACAATATTGTTATATTGTCAATGGAAAAATGAGCACATCTCTTTATTTCTAACAATGGAATGACACATCATCCTAATGTGTCAACTTGGATAACTTGGCATGACACATGGATGTTTACGTGGCATGACATGTCATCACCCTCTTCCCTCCATCGGCCATCAATCGATTCTCTTAAATGACCCAAAAACCTCGTCGAATTGGTCGATGCCCGACCATAGGACCATCGGCCATCAACAACTTTTCTTGCTTGATTTGAAACACTTTGTCGATTCGAACGATGCCCAACCATAGGCCTCATCAGTGATCAGTGATTTCTGATGGCGAATGAAAATACTTCGCTGGATTTGATTGACCCTCGATCGTTGGCCATCGGCGGTCAAAGATGACTTCTAGCCAAACCAAACTCTTCTCCATTTCATTTGGCATGACAATCGATCGTTGGAAATTTCTGTTGGAAATATTCAACACTTACAAAAATTTTGACATTTCTATGGTTGATCTAGACCGTCGATCTCTCAATCGAAACGATTTTAACTGTTGATTTGTTGAACTTCGCCCAGATCTACCAACAAACCTCAATCGTCGATCTAGTCCATTTCAAAAACCCATGAAACTTAATCACGGTCATTGATTTACTCAATCTTTCAAACGATCTATACCTTATGGATTTTTAAATTTATTATGACAAATTTGGGCCATTGATCTTGAGATCAAACACAATCTCGGTCGTCGATTCGCCAAACTACCTACAACTCTACAACAACCATTAAAACTAAAAAGTAAACCATTCCAAGTCGAATTTGGGTCTGCAACTTACATATTTACTTCATTAAACTCCTCTTAGATCGATCTGACTCCTTTAAACTTGAATTTACTCATGAATTTGGGAAATTTCACTCTACTTTTATCAATTTTTCCCTCAAATTTTCATAGACTGAAGTCTGTAAAAGAAAATTAATGAATTGACACCCATTCTTGGCCCATTCAAGCCCAACGTTTGAACATGAGGGATTTGATACCATAATTTAACATCCCTCGGCCCAACCGAGGGATATTACGGTGCATAATACTCATAAAAATGAAATTTATGCTAACTAATTTAATTATTTCACAACTAATTGATTTCATGTAGCTTTCAGATATGAATTACAGGCAGACATAACTATTGTCTATTACCATTTATTTAATGCATTTACAACAAGCTAAATAAACATGAATGTAGATTAATAATTCAACACAATAGAATATAAATCATTATGAAATACACAGAGTTCAAGCATAACGATAACACATGTAAAATAACACAACAACAAGATAAATCACTTCTATTTTAAATTTGTTGTGAAAATAGTTTCTTGGGACGAATGTTCCACCCAACCATAGGATGATTGCTCCAAATATCAATATCCAATCATCCCCGAGATGAGGCTAACAATCCACAAAAGAGGGTGGTCTCTCACAGTCCACTCAAAACTCATAAGACTCACAACTCATTGGTATCTTCCTACAGCTATCCTGATTTTCCACCGGCTCTCTTCCTCTTGACCTACCCAACCCAAGGAATGTACCCCTTCACTTATATTAGTCCCTTGGGTGTCCCATTCATTTATCAGGGTATTTCTGGCACAGGTAGCTAGGAATCTCTCAGTTGGG
>SNQJ01S0156989.1:19697-41912 GCA_010110895.2 Picea sitchensis
ATTGTAGGTTGTATCCCTTCATTTGTTGGATAATAATAAAGGAAGGACCTGGCAATTTCTATGGTGGACGTAGCCCACACTGGGTGAACCACATAAATCTGTGTCTCTCTTGTATTGTGTGTCTTCTGCGTTTTGTTTCCGCATTTTTTTTATTTTATTGCTCCGCGGTCCTATTTTTCTAACAGTAAGGAAACAGACAGCTTAGATGAACTCCAACTCTCCGGCCTTCAGGAGTTCTTGTTCAATGCACTCCTTTTTCTCCTGGAGTGACTTTTCTCCAAAATGGAAGATCTTCTGCCACATATCCTCCTCAAATCAATGGATCTGGTCCACTTCGGGACTTCGTCCTTCAGAAGTCTCAACTTCACGCTCGCTTTCTCTTGGAGTGCTTTCACCTGAAATACATGATCTATCGACATGTGTCCTTCTGGATCTGACGGTCATGATCCACTTCGGTTCTTTGGGCTTCAGGAGTTTCAAACTCTTGCCTTTGCATCTTCCTGAAGTACACAATCTTTTGACAAGTGTCTTTCAGGATCCGATGACCACTATCCACTTCGTCTCTTCGGGCTTCGGGAGTTTCAAACTCCTGCGCACTCGTTCCTCCCAGAGTGCTTTCACCCAAAGACAAAGGATTCTCGCCACACGTCCCTCCGGATCTAAGGGTCCAGATATTCTTTTCCCACATCGACTTCCTTCGGGAGCCTTAAGCCTCTAAACTTCAGGATCTCTCAGCACGTGCTTCCCTGCAACAAATGACCACGATCTACTTCAGCCTTCGGGACTTCGGGAGTTTGTCATACTCTGCACCCGAAATTATCCGAAGTGACTTTCCCCGAAGTCTCATATCTGTCGACATGTATCTCCTAGAAACCAATGGCTAGGATCTACTTCGACTCTTCGATGATTTCTCTTTTTCCTTGACCACAAAATTTCGAAGTGCTCTCGCTCCAGAGTTGTGGATATTACACCACCTGTCCCTCTACATGATGGGCGGTCCCTAATAACTTCAAGACTTCAGCGAATCCTCACTCTTGTATGTATAATGAGACTTAAAGTTCACGTACTTTTCCCAGATCCAACGATATGGAATGATCTCGCTCCCTCCTGGACGGATCTTGGTCAATAACTTGTGAAACCTTCAGAGCTTCACTCCCTTTGAAGATTCCCCTGCGCTATCTCTCTTGAGCTTTGTTTCTTTCTCTGAACCCTTAACTCTTTTGAGGCTTTCTTCGACACTTAGTCAAAATTTCGGATTTGTGCACTCCTTGCAATAGATCTTTGGTCAAGACTTAGCTTCTTTACGGGCGACTGTGCATGCCTTGCACCAATTCCTTATTCCTTTCTGCAAATAACTCTTAAACTTCTCCTCCTGAGATTTTGATTTCTTCCACCTGGGAAGAGTTTGTAAGTGTTCAACGGCTGCGGCCTTTGTTCCTTCTCCTGTGAGCCTGACTTCTTGGGTCTTGTATGCGTTTATGCTAACGCTATCTCTTCTGATCTTTTGAGTTTACTCAGTCTCCTAAGGGTCTCGACCCTTCTACTCCCTTCAAAGGATTCTTTTTCCCTCCTCGCAACCTCTTACTCAAAGCACACCTTGCTAAGCGTTTCCTATAGAGTGTTTATCACCTCTGTGAGTATTTTCCTCTGATACTCTTCTCTTTGAACTCGATAGAGAGTTCTCCTTGTTCACACTTGCACCTGCTCGATGCCCCCTGGCAGAGCTCTACAGAGTTCTCAGTAACTATGTCTCTATGTTCTTCCTCTGCATAGTTTCTCCTCTAAGTAATTCATCAACCTTGAGATTTCCCATGAGATTTCATCGCTCTGGTACTCCCTCCTGGCACGTTCTTTTCTAACTCCACAGAGTTCAGATGTGCACTCCTTGCGCTGGCTATAGAACCTCCAATGTTATGTTGTGCACTCCTTTCACAGCCTAAAGAATCCAGAACGATATTTCAAACCCAACAAAGATAAAGTAATCTATCTTCCTACTGCATAAGAAACCTATCATACTTCTACAACATACATTCATGAAACACATAAACAACCATCTGCAGGAAAAAATGTTGTCTTTTCATTTATATGAAAATCTGATTTCAATATGTGCAGGCTGGACTACAACAGAGTCTCAGCTCTCTCAAGCTCTCTAAAAGAACTATTCTACCTCCTATTTAGTAACAATACTCCTCTAACAGCCTCATTTGGGCATACAATACCTCTACTTATACAAGAGGGTTCCTAGGGTTTCCCCCGACTATCTATATTCTCGAAGAAAAAAACTTACAGCTACTTAAGGTCAGTTACATTAAATTCTAGGAGTGGAACTCCTAGGTCACTCGTGATCATTCAATCCCAAGCATTTTGATATTCTTCAGTTTTCAATGAATTCAAGAAATATTTGCAAGAAACGCCAGCATTTAAGATTCTGAAACAATTCAACGACGTGCTAAGGCGTTGAGTTGTATATCCACGTGTGCTTCCTGACGATGCTCCTACATCATACTCCACTGTTGGGAAAATCATGAGCTCCTTCTCATGGCTCCCTCTATTATGTTGTTGAGATCCTCCAGGGTCCCAAACCTGAAATTGGAGTTTTCCACTTGCTCCTCTTCCTTGTTGCCTCTGTTTCCCTATTGCTCCTGCAGGTCCTCTTCTGTTCCATCCTTTTCTGTTGATTGCTTCTTTTGTTGCTTCCAACATCAATCTCTTAATATCCTCTATTTCTTTGTCTAGTTGGTCCACTGGCTGGCTTTTCTCCTTTACCTCATTCTGTTGCATCTCCTTTCCATCAATTTCCAACTTAACTTGTTGGATTAGCTAACTTTACATATTTACCCTTCTCTCTAGGGCCTCTAGTTCTTCACACAGATCAACAAAATCCAAGTTATATGTTTCTCTCTCCTCTATTGTAGGTTCACATTCTACAGTTATCTCTTTCTCATCTTCCTGGCTGAAAAATTTGAGCCATTCCTTTGAATTCTCTTCTCCTCCTGCTACTGCTATAGGTTCCAATTCTTCATGTTCATATTTTTTTCTGAAATTTTTGAGTAATTCCACGCAAAGTTATTCTTTATCCATCTCTTGGGCACATTTTAATGTGTGATCTTCCTCCTCCATGGAAGTCTCTGCTTGTTGATTCCTCCTCTCATGCATGATACTCTATTGTGTTTCATCCTTACTAATGGATAGATCAATTTGATCCCCTACATCTATTTTATTTCCTATGGCACTAGTTGACCACTCTGTTGTAGACTCCAGTTCTCTAGTCTCACCTCTGAGTTGTTGCTCAACTTCCTCTTCTTACTGATTGGCTTCTATCATCCCTTCTTGTGCTGGTTCAACTCCAGCTTCCTCCAGTTTCTCCTGGGGATGGTATGCTCCTTCACCTGTCTCCAATCTAACATATTGGATTTGCTTGATCTGCACTATCACCCTTCTCTCCAGGGATTCCAGTTCTTCATACAAATGAACAAGGTCTATGATGTTTGCTTCCTCTTCTATTGCAGATTCCAGTACTGTAGTCATCTCCTGTTCAACTTCTTGGCTGAAAATTTTGAGAAATTTGGTTGGATGCTCTTCTCCTTCTGCTGGGGAAAACGACAGTGTATGCTCCTTCTCCTCCTCCTCTTTGATAGTCTTTATTGGATGTCCTTTTATTGTTGCACCTGCAACACTTATGCTAGCCTCTGCTTGGATTCTTGGCAAGAATATTCGAATTCCCCCAATAATCAGAACATTCCTTTGATCATCCTCCTCTATGATGGAAGTATTCAACTTCTCATCATATTCATTCACATGGCCTGCAACTCCACATGAATATTCATACAGATGAGGCCTCTCTTCTACCTCTTTGTCACCTGTTAACATTCCTTTTTGATATGAACTCTCCTCTGAGCTCCTAAGACTTTCAGACAATCTCATTTTCCTTCCCTTTCCCACCTGGAAATTTTGGGTTTTCTCTTCTACCCACTTGGCAGTCTATGAGATCAATTGATCCCATCTCATTTCCCGCCTAGAAAATTGAAAATTCATCTCTGCCCTCATGGTAGTTTATGAGACCTTTAACTGATCTCCCTTCCTCATCACTGAAGGTTCTTCCAACTTCTAGTTCAAAGATGTAAACCATCTCATGTTTTGTGTCATTGAGGTTTTCAACATGCCTCAGTCACCTCCTTACTACCTGTTGTTGCTTTCTGGCCAACAACTTTTGAACATGCCATTTTTCCTTCTTGTTCAGAGGCCATTCGTACCTCCAATGTACATTTGCCTCCTGCTGCATATTCAATACTAGCCTCTCCATATCTGCTCTTATCTCACTGAGATCCTTGCAATTTTTTCTTTACTTTTCTGCTTGCGGTCTCCTCCTTGACCACACTTATGCCCTTCAATAGCCATCTTTTCTGCCTTCAGCCCTCCTGGATGTCTACCATTTGTTGCACACCTTGCAACAATATTTACAAAGCATCGCACTCTGTTTCCTCCTTCTCCTGTTGTCTACAGGAGAAATTAAACCTCTGATACCATTTGATGTTGTCAGATTATCTCTTTTCACCTTCTCACCTTTGCCTACGATCTGCAGAAAAATTCTAAGATCTGATACCGCTTGATGGTATCAGACTATCTCCTTTATCTCCTTCCTCTTGCCTAAGAACAAAATCAGGCTCTGATACCACTTGATGGTATCATATTATCTTCTTTCACCATCTCTCCTTTACCTACGATCTGTAGACAAAACATTTGTCTCTGACCCCCCTTCTCTCCTCGGGGTTTCTCGACCTCCTGGTCTAGGATCGTTAAATATCAAGGAGTCATATCGACTCTTCAGACCTTTTCTATACCCAAACTAATTTACACAGGTCCCCTTTCCTTCAAATTTCAGGTTTTGTCAAACCCATGGGCTCCAATCTAGCCTCTTTGAAGAATTTAAATAACGGACCCTAGCTCCCCTCGCTAGGTCCTTTCCTTCACATGTGACCTTGGGCTGTGCCCTCATGTAAGAACGTGATTGCGGGGTGGTCAAGACTGGTTTGAGACCACACCACGTTTCTCCCCACAATTCACTACAAGCTACCACGTATCCCTTTGGAAATACCGTGGTTTCGATTGCGTCCCACTCTAAGATTTTTAAAACCCAGTCACTTTCTATCCTCGCAATTAAGTGCGACCGTCGATATTGTGATCTCGCTCATTGCCTCTTGATCGACAGTTGAGATCTGTCCTCTTTCTTCCTTGGTCAACTATTAGTCAGCAACCATTTTCCTCCTTTCGCACGCACTCCCAGATCTCCACGATCTATCGACACGTGCCCTCCTTTCAAACCATTGGCTACGATTGATTTCACCCTTCGGGCTTCATGAGTTTCAAAATCTCTACGCTTGCTTCCTTCGAAGTGGGTATCTTCTGAAGTGGAAGATCTGCTGACACCTATCCTCAACAAATGGACGACTTAGATGAACTTTGGCTCTCCAGCCTTCGTGGGTTCTTGTTCAACGCACTCATTTTTCTCCCGAAGTGACTTTTCTCCAAAATGACAGATCTTCTGCCACACGTCCTACTCAAATAAACGTGTTTGGTCCACTTCGAGACTTCATCCTTCAGAAGTCTCAACTTCACGCTCGCTTTCTCTCAGATCGCTTTCACCTGAAATACACGATCTGTCGACACGCGTCCTTCTAGATCTGACGGTCATGATCCACTTCGTCTCTTCGAGATTCAGGAGTTTCAAACTCCTACCTTTCCTTCTTCCCGAAGTACTTCCACCCAAAGTACATGATCTATTGATGTGTTTCTTTCAGGATCTGACGACCACTATCCACTTCGGCTCTTCAAGCTTCGGTAGTTTCAAAATCCTGCGCACTCGTTCCTCCCAGAGTGCTTTCACTCGAAGACAACGGATTTCTGCCATGCGTCCCTATGGATCTAACGGTCCAGATATTCTCCACCCATGTCGAATTCCTTTCAGAGAATTAATCCTATGAACTTTAGGATCTCTCGCCACGTGCTCCCCGCAACGAACAACCACGATCTATTTCGACCTTCAAGACTTCGAGAGTTTGTCACACTCTGCACCCAAAATCCTCCGAAGTGACTTTCCCCGAAGTCTCAGATATGTTAACACATATCTCCTGGCAACCAACGGTCATGATCTACTTCATCTCTTTGGCGATTTCTCTTTCTCCTTGACCACAAACTTTTGAAGTGCTCTCGCTTCGAAGTTGTGGATCTTACACCACCTGTCCCTCTGGATGATGGGTGGTCCCTAATCACTTCGGGACTTCGATGAATCCTCGCTCTTATGTGTACAATGAGACTTAAATTTCACATACATTTCCCAGATCCAACGATCTGGAATGATCTCGCTCCCTCTTAGACGGATCTTGGCTGATAACTTGTGAAACCTTTAGAGCTTCACTCCCTTTGAATATTCCCCCTGTGCTATCTCTCTTGATCTTTGTTTCTTTCTCTAAACCCTTAACTCTTTTGAGAGTTTCTTTGACACTTATTTGAAATTTCAGATCTATGCACTCCTTGCAACAGATCTTCGGTCAAGACTTAGCTTCTTTACAGACGACTTTGCACGCCTTGCACCAATTCCTTACTCCTTTCTGCAAATAACTCTTAAACTTATCCTCCCAAGATTTTTATTTCTTTCGACTAGGAAGAGTTTGTAAGTGTTCAAAGGCTGTGACCTTTATTCCTTCTCCTGCGAGCCCAAATTCTTAGGTCTTGTCTGTGTTTATGCTAATGCTATATCTTCCGATCTTTTGGGTTTACTCAGTCTCCTAAGGGTCTCGACCCTTCTACTCCCTTCAAAGGATTCTTGTACCCTCCTGGCAACCTCTCGCTCAAAGAACACCTTGTTGAGAGTTTCCTACAGAGTTTTCAACAACTCTATGAGTATATTCCTCTAATACTCTTCTCTTTGAACTCGACAGAGAGTTCTTCTTGTGCACACTTGCACCTGCTCGATGCCCCCTGGCAGAGCTCTACAGAGTTCTCAGTAAATCTGTCTCTTTTTGCTTCCTCTACACAGTTTCTCCTCTAAGGTATTCAACAACCTTGAGGTTTCCCCTGAGTTTTCATCGCTCAGGTGTGCCATCCTAGCATGTTCTTTTCTGACTCCACAGAGTTCAGATGCACACTCCTTGCACTGGCTACAGAACCTCCAATGTCTAGTTGTGCACTCCTTGCACAGCCTAAAGAATCCAGAACGATATTTCAAACCCAACAAATATAAAGTAATATATATTCCTACTGCAAATGAAACCTATCATACTTCTACAACATACTTTCATGAAACACATAAACAACCATGTGTAGGAAAAACTGATGTCTTTTCATTTATATGAAAATCTGATTTCAATATGTGCAGGATGGACTACAACAGAGTCTCGACTCTCTCAAGCTCTCTCAAAGAACTATTCTACCTCCTATTCAGTAACAATATTCCTCCAGCAGCCTTATTTGGGCATACAATACCTCTACTTATACAAGAGGTTTCCTAGGGTTCCCCTCGACTATCTATATTCTCAAAGAAAAAAACTTATAGCTACTTAAGTTATGTTACATTAAATTCTAGGAGTGAAATTCCCAGATCACTCGTGATCATTCAATCCCAAGAGTTTTGATCTTCTTCAGTTTTCAATCAGTTCAAGAAAGATTTGCAGGAAACGTCATCATTTAAGATTATGAAATGATTCAATGGCATGCTAAGGCGTTGAGTTGTCTCTCCACATGTGCTTGTTGACGATGCTCCTGCATCATAGATTCTACCAATCCATTACCTTGGGGATAGTACTTGGTTGAGTATTTCAAAATGATACATTTTTCTAATGCAAACTCGGAAAATTTCAAGGATGAAAAATAAGTAGCATTATCAAACACTAAAGAGTTAGGAATTTTGAACCTCGTGATGATGTGTTGTTCAAGAAAATTAATTACTACCTCCTCATTTACTTTGACCAATGGTATCGCTTCAATCCACTGTGTGAAATAATCGGTAGCGGTTAGAATATACTTGTGTTCTTGGAGGAGAGGGAATTAATCTCACCAATAACATCTATCCCCATTATTCAAAGGGTTCTTGTATGGCCAAAGGTTGAAGAGGAATATCAGCTTTGTGTTCCCTTCATGCAACTTTCTAGCATGCTTCGCAACTTCTTGAGTATGCATGAGCATCTTTGAAGAGCATCGTCCAATAGTATCTTTCTCTCAGCACTTTGTGAGCTATTGTGTTTCCTGAAAAATGACCACGAGCTGGTCCATCGTGCATATCTTTTAGAACCTTATCAACGTATTTATTTTCAAGGAATCTAAATAATACTCCATAATAATTCTTTCTAAATAGGATGTCGTGTAGCAACTAATATTATAAATATTTTAGTCGAAGTGATCTCTTCTGCTAAGCATTGAGGTGATATAGATTAGTACCATGTTGTAGGTGATATTTGAGATCATTATAATATGACCCTTCAATGGCTAGGACATATGGAACCTGTTGGGTATACATTGTTGGTTCATCTTGCCAACCATCTCTTATTCTTAATCATAAGCTACTTGTGTCACTAATTTTCATAATCCTTGATCTTTCACGATATTGAATAGTTTAAATTCAATGTCGTATTCTTGTAAGGTTGTCATCCAATTTCCTCATCGCTCTCCCAGTTCTCTTTGAATGGATAACGATATTACTTTCGGGTGTGGAACGATAACTTTTGTATGATATTTTAGAATATAAGGTCTAAATTGTTTGATGGCTTTGTGTACAGCAAAATCTTGCTCATCCACTAGGGGATAATTCAGTTCTTCACCTTGTAATCCAGTGCTCATAAATGTGACAGGGTTCTTATCCCCTTGTTCATCCTTTTGCGTGAGCACTTCTGCTAAAGAATGATCAGACACAAATGTGTATAGCAAACAATATTTGGAAAAATCTAGAATCCGCAGAGATAGTGCATTGGCTATAGTATCTTTAATATTTTCAAATTCTTCTTTCTCTATCGGTGTCCACTTAAATTGAACATATTTTTTAATCATTCTTTGAAGTGGTTTCATAATTTCAACAAAATCCGGGACAAATCTTCTTTCAAAATTGATTCTGCCACAGAATGATTGCATATGTTTCTTGCTTTGTGGTGGAGGAATCTATATAATATCCTTGGCTCTTTCCAATTCCACTAAAATTCCATCTTTAGAGATGACATGTCCTAGTAGAATGCCTTTTGAAACAACAAAAACAGTTTTCTTGGGATTTAAGGAAATCCCATGTTTTTTGCATCATTCGAAGATATGTTTCAGGTGCTTTGGGTTCTCTTCTCTTTTCTTTGAATAGATAGTAACATCATCAAGGTAGACCACCACACTTTGACCAATTAATCCTTTAAAATATATATCCATCACCCTTTGAAATGTAGCTCATGCGTTCATCAAACCAAAGGGCATTATCCTATAAAAATATCTCCCCCACTTGGTCCGGAACATGGTTTTTAATCAGTCGGGTTCTGCTACGAAAACCTGATTATATCCTGAAAACCCATCTAATAGAGAAAACAACTCAAATCCTTAAACGAGTTGAAGGATTTGTTCCATCAATTGGATGGGGTAGTTTTCCTTGTCGAAAGCACGATTTAGATTCTGGAAATATATGCAAATCTTGATTTGTCCCAACTTTTTTCTTATGGGCACCATATTAGAAACCCAGGTTGAATGTCAAACTTTAAAGATGATTCGAGCATCCAATAGCTTATTTAATTCTTTCTGTATAAGAGGCTCGAGAGTCAGATGTATCTTTCTAAGCTTCTGCTAAAATGGTTTGATACCCTCTTTAATAGGGATCACATGTTGTATTATTCAAGTATCATATGTTTTCAAATCGTCATAAGTCCAAGCAAAAACATCTCGATACTTCTTAAACAATTCTGTGAATGTATGTTTTTCTACATCTGAACAGCAGGTGCCCAGGGTGACATATTTGGGTTGTTCAGATGTTCCCAGATTGACCAAGAAATGCATCATAGTAGAACTATTTTTCTTTGGATTGGTTGGCCTCTTGAACTTGGATTGAATATCAAATAGTTTCTCAAGAGTCAAAACGTTCTTTGGAACATAATTTGTTTTATCTTGTTGGTCTCTTCCCGATAGGTTTGTAACTCTTGTTGATGTACTTCATCATCGATCATTGAATCTTGGAAAGTGTCCAAACTAGTAAGAAAATTGATAATATGTGTGTCGTTATTGAATACTCTCCAATTTGTGATGTTTTCCGGTATGGAGGGCCTGAACACCATTTCAACCGAAAAACCATCGTCAGGGGGCATGAATCTAGATGTTTCATTGGCCAATATATATGCATCTATGTTTTGATCATGGGGTATAGAATAAATATTAAATGCATCAAACAAATAAATTAGACTCCATACCTCTTGTTGATAAGCCCTTAGATGCAAAGACAAGAAATGAATAGTATTTCTTACCTGTCAAATAATGATTTCAGAATCACCAAACACCTTAAGATATTTCACCTTGAGATCAATGGATTTTTTAAGGCCCTAAACCAATGCTTTGTATTCCATAGTGTTGTTGGTGCATTCAAACTCTAAGCGGCATGATATAAGTGTTTTTCCTTGCCCGGGATCAATTAGGACACATCCTACTCCCACTCCATCTTGTGTCTTGGAGCCATCAAAGAACATTGTCCACATATCATGAACTTTGGTTTTTTTAGTTGAACTAAATCCTAGGTTAGTTAATATTGTACAAGCGCTATTATGGATTCATGGGCGGAGTCCAGATTGTAATTTTGACAGTATCTCATATGGATGTGTTTCATAACAACCGTAGTGAGTTTAAAAAACGTAATTTACCCTAGTAATTAACTCTCTGGTATATCGTCAAAGATGATATCTATCATTTGGTGCACCCTAGGATCAGATGATAGTCTGATTAAGACATCCTTGAGTTCACATTTTATCCTGACGTCTATCTAATCTAGTTGTATGATTCTGGTTCTTGTTATTTGTGGAACAACATTTTTTTTTGGCATACAGAAAAGGGCATTATGTTAGACGACACACCTAAATATGCTAGAAAATTATGCACATTGGAATTAAATATTTTGTAAGTGAGTAGAAAAGGTGGTACTTGAGATTTTGAGAAAGAACCTATACTAGTTGCATTTAAGGTCACTGTTACTTCTACCTTCTGTATTTCTTGTGCATCATTTTCTGAAAGTATATTTTCAGTAACAACAACCGTCCTTTTGTGAGCGTCATCTGGACTAAAAGAATTTTGTAAGAGCTCACGTTGTTGTGGTAAAGAATAGATATCGAACATGGAAATATTTTCTTTCATTTCCTTCATGTCTTCTATCACAATGTAGTCAAAGGCATTGGAGTCGTTCATTGTTTGTTTAAATTTCGGCTCATAGGTTTTGTTGTTGTTTGGTACCGCGTTAATCTTGGCGTTATTCCCAGTCAAGGCAGATGTATTAGCTTTATCTATGTTGGTAGGGGAAGCTTTTCTTGTTTTTTTTTGTTTTTTTTCCCTTGAGTTGTGTCATTTGGTTTTGGAGGAGCAAGGGGAGGGGTGATTTTCCTAAGAGGGATGCTATCTTCTTTAAAGGAGGAAGGGGTGTTAGGTATTGGACCTTTTTTGTGTAAGTTATAAATTCTTGGAGCAACATCCTTGACAATTGGTGTATCCTTGATAAAGACTTATTCAATCTTTTCATCATCTGATTCTAGACACTAGTCCCAAAAAGGCATGGCAGATTCTAGGGGAATCCCATTAGTAGTATCAGTGGGAGCTTGTGCGGGGATATCATCGCTTAAGCTCTGTTGGTCTAATAATTGATTTATCACCAGGGTCGTAGAGTTGAGCCATTGGGGGAAAGTTCATTATGGGTGGTTCTTTTGGCGATTAAAGAAAAAGCAATCATTGTTGAAGCTATCTAAGTTAAAGGCCATGTGGGGTGATTCAGTTGGTTTTGGTGGACTATCTTGTCTCTTAAAGAATGGTTAGAATGTTCGAGGTTTTGATGATCCTTCATCGAAATTCCTTTTAAGATATACCACTTTGTTAGACAATTTCTTTATTTATTTAACCACATTATTGATATCCTTTGGTTCCTTTTTGGGTGTTTTAGTTAATAGCAAGGGTCTCTTCCCAATTGTTTTGGTTTCCTCGGTATACGGGTGATGTTCGTAGGAAGAGAGTTATTTTTCTATTGTTTCATCTTCATCAAAGTTAAGTGCCAAAGTGTTTTTGTTATCCCTTTTGACAAAGACCCTTATGGAAGGTGTTAATGTTGTCGTATACTATTCAATTGCCAAGGATTGTGTCGAAGCTACATCATGGGGAAATTTGATTAATACATTGAGAAACCTTTGGTTAAAATCTTTAACCTTATGTTTCTTATCCATCTTGATGGTTCCTAACTCTTTGTGCAGAGATGCAGTCGTTTCCCTTTCCCTGAATTTCCTGATAAACATCCTTTCAAAAGCATCCCACTCAGTTATAGAACCGGGTGGTAGGCTGAAATACCAAGTAGATTATTTTCCTGAAAAGGTATAAGGAAAAATCCTACAAACCATGTCTTCATGTTGGACATTTATTAAGTGAGTGTCTAGGAAGAAAATTTTTAAATGGTCCTCTGGGACCCAGATTTATCTAGTTCGAATTTTGGAAGGACTTTATCAAATTCTCTTGGCATTTCATGTAGTTGTCCAGCCAAATTCAAAGAACCTTGGTCGCTCCAGTGAGGTATAAATTCCCTATGGTTTATGTTTTCCCCCATTAGTTGTTCTAAAGTAATTTCTAGTTGTTCGCCTTCAAATTCCTCTTCAGGTTCAACAAGGAAATGTGCAGCTTCACTTAAGGGTCCAGGAACTTCTTGGCGAGTGTCGTCTATGGAGTCTATGTAAAAATCAGGATTTTTCTTAGGCTTTTTTACACAGGTTGCTTTTCTCCTAGGAATCTCAGAGGTTTTTGGTAACTTTCCAAGTAGTTTTTCTTAAGCACGTGTAATCCTACAAGTTTCAGAAAGCTTTTATTGCGGTATACAAAACCAAGTCTTAGAGCGAGTTTTTGGCCTGCCAATGGCACTTCCGAAATTAGGTCTTGAGTCTTCATAGGTAACTTCTTATTCATATTCAACTTAAGGAAACCGAGAAGGAATGTGATTATTTCCTGAAGATTGATTTCGATTGTGTAAATCGTTTATATAAGCCATAAAAGATGGCCCTCTTTCTAGTGCCAATTATATTAACAGGTCTAAATTCTCTCGACAACAACAAGGGGTACTCCCTGGTATGCAATCCCAACTAGACTGTGCATCGTTTGGGTTAGGAGTCCCATCCGAAATTTGGCTCGGCTTCCATTGTTATTGTTTTTAGGGTTTTGGCCGGTTGCGGACCGCTTTGCCGATGAGGGTGGATGATGAGTGGATGTGCAATGCAAAGATGCAGATAAAGACTATGTGTGAAATGAAAACTAATCTATTACTAATATACTTTAACCTATATTATCTAGGAGAAAAATAATGTAACCAGTGAGTTGAAAATGGAACTGAATCCTGCATAAACTCCTACACAGATAGTTGTAATAGAAGAGAAGAACCAGGAACAAGTATGTATACATGCATTTAACTATATTATTCCAAATTACAACAATTCACACATTAACAACTCAGCAAGCTCAAGGCATAAAAAATATTTGAATAAATACTTTAAAATGTAGAATATCACAGATTGCATAAGAATTAATCCATAAACAAACTAGAATTCTTACAGTCCATATGAACAACATTCATCCTTGCTTAAAATAATCCATCGCTTAGATTTTCTTCACAGACAAAAGAATTCCTTATTCAAAATTTGGCCCGGAGGGATTCTCCTTATTAGTAGTTTCAACAATAATACATGAAAACTCCAAAACAACTCTTCAATTTCAGTTGACACTATATTCCCAAAATAATTCAAAGATAGACAATGTTTGAAGAGTCAAAAGCCCCTCTCAAATGGGATTCTATTCCTCTTTATACAAATTTTAGTAACTCCTATATGACTCTTCGTCTTCTTCTTGAAGAAGCGGTTACAAAAATGGTTCAGCTTCTTATTCCTAGTGACAAGTGTACTAATAAGAAGAAATTGAGGTTTGTTAAGAAAAAGACAAAACAAAAGGCAGGTATTGTGCCTTTCTTCAAGGATTTGTGTTCCTAAGATATCTTGTCCAAACTTCCAGCTGGTCATATAGAGATTCAATCTTTTTGTAAGTCAGTTGCCCCAACGTTGCATTATTTAGAGAAACATTATCTTCTAGAGTACTCATGTCTTTAGCCAGTGTTGTCATTAAGGCTTGTATCATGGTATGCAACTTAACTGGTTGTAACAGGTGTTGATCTATGAGGTATGTAGAGACTGTGGTGGTGGCTTTAACTACTACCCTTATTTGATTTGTGTTGTTGTGTACTTTGTCTTCCAGTTCTTCTGACACCAAGTTCTTTCCGAGTTCATCTAGCTTTGGCAATTGATTGTTTTTGATCAATTCTTGTGTTGCTTTATGGATCCTTAAGCATACCACCATAGATCTAGAGACTTCCTTATCATATTTATGTCCTAGCTACTAGCAATGATCCAATGCATACAACTCCATATTTCTTTATGTCTTTAACGGTCGGTATAACTCAGGTGGTGCATATGGATTTTCCTCTATCCATCTGTCTATGTTGGTTATGCCTTCGCGAATGATGTTATACTATGTCATATTCGCTTGTATCTGGTTGTTTTGATCAATGATTATTGCAGCTACATTTTGGAAGAGGTGCGGGTGAGCGTACATGTCAATGATGGCTCCTTCCAATTCGTTCCTGACTTTCTGAGAACCAATTTTGAAGCTTTGAAGGCTTCTTTCATCAATCTTGACCTGCTGAAGTTTTAACTCTTTGATCCTTGCCTCTTTCTCTTTATTTTGATGTCACAATCTATGTATGTTGTCTACATTAGTGTTCATAAATGTGGAGTTGATCATAGTTGTTACTATAGGATATTCTCTGACATGTCCTGTTACGGGAACATGGGTGAAAACCAAGATTGTTGCTCCTTCTGTTATCGACACTTTCTTCACCTTCCCCTACACAATCCTACCTATATTATTTTCATAGGTGAAGCTCCTTAGGTTCAATACTTCGCTCGATTGAAATGGTTCCCAGAGCCCAAGTCCTAAGTCATGGCCTGATATATTTGTTTCTACACCAGCGGTAGATGTTTCTGGAATGTTTGTTACCATGGGATGTGTGCCCCCTTCTCTATCTTCCATGTCTTTAAATTTCCTTTCTTCTTCAACAGCTTTGTTGGCTGCCTCTTTAGATTCCTTTTCCACTTTTTTCATTGTTGTTATTTCCTTTTCTTCTTGTTCCTTTCATTTGGCCTCTCACTCTTCTATGGATTTTTCCTCTGCTTCAACTTTAGCTTTGGCCTTGTTGGCCTCAATATTCTGTGTCTTCTTTGTCGCATCATTTTTATTTTTTTAAACCTTCTCTTTGTCTCTCCTCTTTTTATCAACCGATACTTCTTCTTCTTCCTCTATAGATCCTTAGTGTGTTGAGATGGAAATGGGGGAAGATCGCTCAACTTCTTCTTGCTCTTCCTTCTTCTTGGCTTATTCTCTCCATTTTTCTTCATTTGTGATCCTTCCTCTCAGTTGGCCACACATTTTGAATATGACATCATCATACGTCTAGGAATTCTAGTTTACTTCTTCCTCCTCCCAAAGATCTTTGGTATACTCCCAAGTTAGACCAATCTTGTTGAAATTCTCTCTAACAGTATTTTTGGGATCATGTCTCATGTATCTTTCTTCCTTGAAGTGATAGGACAAGAGGGTGTTTACTTTTTCTTGGTCCTTCTTAGTGTTTTCGAAGAAATAATTTCCCACATACAATGGAAGTGGAGGCCAAATTGTTTTCTTTAGTCGGTATAACATTCCCCCAACTCCATGTATGATGGTCTGATACGCCACTTATTGGAGCACAAGTTTGTTGGGTACGAACCAGGGAAGAAAATGGGGTGGTTTCATTGCGCCATATATTATTATATAAGTATTGTGCTCCATGAGGTACCGATCCCCAATTCTCCTTATAAATGTCATGGCTTTGTCAGTTATTCATGGAGGAGGGGTGTAGAAGATGAACTCATATAATGGATCCAAAAAGTGCTCACATATCCTTTGATACTCCATACAATATTTGTGTTTCTAGAGCATTTTACAGTATATGTGGATTGCAGGGTCGAATGGTAGCCAAAGACACCCCATATCAAGGTACTTGTGAGTTGTGCACATAATGTCTGGGAGGTACGAGGACATATGGAATCTCGTGAACGTTCTGGTTTAGGCTTGCTTCACCACAGAGATAGTTGCAGTGAGGTTCTTAGATAGGATCTTATCCCAATTGAACAATGTCCTTGCATATGCACAGTATTATATTAGAGGCATATAGGATAGGGAGAATTGTTTCGCGTCAGATTCCCCATACAATCTGCACAACATGGCTACCAAGTACTGGTAGGTTCTTCTCAAGGCACTCGTGGGGTATCCACTTTTAAGTATGTACTTAAATTGCTTATCTTCCCTATACCAGTTAGGGAGCAAGTCCTTAGGTGTGTACTCAAATTCCCTGAGGAGCTTACTATCCAAACTTTTGATCCCCTCTTCAATATGATATCACTTGTCCAAATTCTCGAGTCTAAAAGAAGCCATGGGTTCTTTCCTTGCATTACCGACGTATATTCTACTTACGCCAGTGTTCTTCAAAATCCATGAGATGGAAAGGGTGAAAACTAAGCATTGAAAGGAAAAATCAATGGTCCAGAGATTAACTCCTCCAATGCAAATCATAGGAGTTCGTATTAAGTGCTCTGAGGCATACGAGGAGTTGCTTGAAAAGGCTCTAACCAGCCACATTAAGAAAAACTCCTCTTATGTGCATCGGAGGATTTAGTTCTAATTTTTCCGATAATACATCAAAAGATTTGTTATTAAGTGTTCCCGAAGTCTTACAAAAGTTGGCAAAGTTAATTGAAACTCCTTCGACCATAAAGAAGGAGTTACATTTAAGTGGTCCAAGTGATGGTCGTAAGGTTGGAGGAGTTGATTGGAAATCTTTCGATCGCATCAAAGAAGTTACCAATACCTCTCCTAATGGAAAACCTACAGGGATGAAAAGGTTATTTTTGGACTTAGGGACTTGAATACGATCCTCGCGCTAAGGTGGGGAACTCGTTTGTTTCATTTTTTTATCAAAGCTGGATAGAAAAGTTTTCAGAGTTCGTGTGGGCCACGAAGGAACTTGTTATGGTGACAACATGAGGGCGAACAGTGTATTGGTATACACTACTGGAAAATCCAACTAAGGATATGGAAGTGGGGAAAACAAGCTGGTAGCTGCAAGAAGGAAAGAAAAACGAAGTATGGAAGGAAAACATTCAAAAGAAAACCCTAACCCTAGCAAGACTAAAAAAAATGTATGTACTTGTAGACCTAACGCCACGTGGAAGGCAATGATAAGTCGTGATCTTGGAAACAATGATTTTTCATGCTCTGGGTTTAAATAAACTCTCCTCTCCTTCACTTCTTTAGTAAAACAATGAAAAGTGTGAGTTGCACACAATATAAATAAATCGGAGGAATTTGCAATAAATGCGGGGTTGGTGAGATAATTAAGGTCGGAGAACTTGATAGCAAGTTCCCTAATGAACATCGGAGAACTTAGTGGAAAGTCCTCTAATGTTCATCGGAGGACTTGCATCAAAGTCTTTCGATGACATCAAAGACCTTGGGGGAAACTCCTCCAATATGAATCGAGGGAGTTAGAACTAACTCCTCATATTCACAACAGAGGAGTTAATATTGACTTTTGTGATGGGTAAGGGCATCGACGAGGAATGCAGAAACTCCTTCGATGTGAATTGGTGGAGTTAGAAGTAACTCCTTCGATTCACATCGAAGGAGTTAATATTAACTTGGACGATTTCTTCTAACTTGCTTAAGAATCAAAATTCTCAAGTACTTATTTTTTCACATGATTCCTTACCCTTGTTTTTAAAAATGATTCCTTATGGTGACCAGGACATTTCAAAGAAACTTGTTGTAAGGGAGGCAAAAGAGAAATTCCTTCAATTATAAAAATGAGGGGCTCCATTTTCTAAGGGATATGCAAATGTGAATAAAGGAAAATGGAGGATTGTAGTTCTTGTCACAACACACACATGCCAAAAAAATTCAACCACAATTGTTTCCATTTAATCCTAAAAAATATGAAATGGTTGTATATGTATTTTGGCAACTAGAAGTTGATAACCATCTCCATGTGCCCTCCAAATTTTAACATTAGAATCATCCATTTCATCCTCCAAAAGATGAAAACATAGTGGAGTATGTTGGTTGGAAAATGAAGCGAACCTCTTGGAATTTTTGAAAGTAAATGTGTTTTGCATCTCTCCGAAGATAGAAGAAATGAATTAGGGAGGAATGTGAAAGAGAATTGGAGCTAAGAAAAGGAACTGGTCCCTTGCAATAAACAAAAGTTCAATTATTGAGGAATATATAACATAAGAAGGACAAATAATTAAAATCCATATAGTACAAACAATACATATAATTGAATAAGATATGGTAGATTGATTAATCGATACAATGTCATGTGATGGTGTACTTATACACATTGACTATTCACGGTAGTCGATGAGTCATGTACCTTGGTTAGGTCATGCCCTTTAGTTATGATATGTCACTTTGTTTTCTATTATTATTATTATTATTTATTTATTTATTTATTTATTATTTATATATTTGTGTTCATTATATCATACCCCTCGGCTCCCCATAACCATGTTGGACCATTATATATTATATTCTAGCATTGTTGTTTATATGACATATAGTGATAACTCTACCACATTATTTGATTAAAAGCATATTTACAACCTATATATGCCTACTCATTCTCTAATCGGATCTTGGACTTGAGCTTTTCATTACAAATCCATATAATACATACTTACAACATTACATTATGGGGTCATTTATTTAAGCTCACATGGCTCGACACTTGTCATTATAACCACACAAATTTACAATTTATACATAATTTGGCGTAGTCACCCTCCAAGAGTAAAAAATGGGGCATTACAAAGTTCTTGTATGATGACACAAACGCTTTAGTTTTGAATTCACATGCCAACTCCCAAACATGGAGATTGTGAATTGAGATGTACAATTGGTAATTTTCATTGCATTAGCATTGGTTCCCAACTCTCTTCACATCAAATCCATTAGATGTAGATAACAGTTTTAAGATGTTTGTTAATCGGTACGCAACTGCCATATCATCGAACCAGTCTCTTTAGATATGCAATTGCACTTTGCAATATATTTCAATGGGTGTACAATTTATAGCTCCTCATGCCAATTTATTTAATCTACTTTTTAGCACTCAACTTATAACATTAGCCTTACAACACCTTAATTTGGTGCTTCATCTCTTCAATGTTCCATACATTAGAGCCAAATAATGATGAGTTGTATATGCTTCAAGATGAAACATTTTTTCCAAGGTTGGATATGTTTAAGTTAGGATAAGTTCCCAAGTTAAAATTCCTTCCTACCCTTGATTTATGTATGAAACTATGCAACTAATGTATTTGTGTGCATTCTATGCACCCTTGTAACATAATTTATGTGATCGCATGTAAATGGATGTTAATTTATGAACCAAATAGTGTGGCTTTGAAGTCTAGTTGAGATTGTATTTATATACATGATTTCTAAGTTAAATGCAATAGTATGAGAACCTTGTATTTTATTGTACTATACTTGCATCGTAATAAGATCTTTTCCAAATTTTCTTACCACTAGACTAATATCTATGTATCTTTAATTCAATTTTTACGTATCTAGATTAGCACATGTTTTAATTCAACACCAATATCTAAATATTAATTTATAATTATGTTCTACATTTTAATTTAATTTACTTAACTGAATATATTAATAATACATATTTTCCATTATACCAACCCATAATATTTAATTTTCCATCCTGGTTTGAATATGCTATCAATTTTACTTTATTGTTATATAACTATCTTGTATAAGAAAAATAAAAATAAAAAACATAATTTTTATTTTTTCACGTGTATACATCTAAATGTACATGTTTATTTCACATGGTAATTACAATATACTAATTCTTACATATGAATATTGATATGTAGTATGTTATCAATTTTACTTATTTGTTATATAACTATGTTGTATAAGAGAAAAATAAAAACATAATTTTTATTTTTTCACGTGTATATATCTAAATGTACATGTTTATTTCACATGGTAATTTTTTCCACTGAAAATTTCACATTATATTCATAATAATATAATATGTTTACAAAATCAGTACATCACGAGCAAAGACACCCATTTTATGGGTAGACCCAATATATAGGAGACAATCATACAATCAAGTTAAAATCCAAAACCTATCAAAGATGTCTTCTTTGACAAGCTATCAATAGACTAATATCAAGACAAAAATACTCTCTATCAAAAAGAAAAACGAAAACCAACATCAGACAAAAATATTTCACATGGTAATTATAATACACTAATTCTTACATATGAATATTGATATGTATAGTTTATTTGAGAATGCATATTTGTATAGTTTATCATAGTGATATAGAAGTTTTTGGAGTATATCTTGTATCAGATTTTTAAAATATTTTTAATGTTTCAAGTGGTTACTCTATCTATTATTTAAGAAAAATAATTTTGAAAATATATACTGAAAAGATATATCGAGAGTTATGTAAAACATTTATAAAATAATTGGTGAAAAGATAGTCATTCTTGATGAATAATAAATTAATTAACTGAAAAAGACTACTATTATATTATAAATAAATTTTAATGATAATATAAATAATGATAATTTTATTATCATTTTAATTATACTTTATCACTATCCCCTAGATGGGGTGATAAGGGAGATGATCATTAAACAATCCCATCAATCATATCATGTGGGTCACTTGTACCTAGGGATAGATGGAAGGCATGTAGGCCTTATCCTCCACCTCCATGTTAATGCAAATGGGGTTCTCCTAGAGTGAAAATCCATACGCCCATTTGATAACCAACAACCCAGGAATGGAAGTGGGTACTTCCACAACAAAGGTTATATTTTTTGCAACCATAGGCTCTAGAAACTTCATGAGAAAAATCATGGCTCGTATTGGAATAATTAGAGGCATCACTTATCATCCCATAGTTCCCAATTGGCTACAATGGTATGTCTTATTCGATCTTCTCTTGGTTTTTCTAAGTTTTTAGGAAGCCTTGGGATCCANAAACTTCATGAGAAAAATCATGGCTCGTATTGGAATAATTAGAGGCATCACTTATCATCCCATAGTTCCCAATTGGCTACAATGGTATGTCTTATTCGATCTTCTCTTGGTTTTTCTAAGTTTTTAGGAAGCCTTGGGATCCACTGAGGTTTGTGTTGAGGCCTTGGGAGCCACTTGTTCTATGTTGAAAGGTATACTAGCCTTAGCACATGCTCCTCCTCTTTAGCATTTTCTCCTCCTTACTTTGTTCTAGGCAGACTACTAGCATTTTCCACAATCTCCTTCTTATCTTTATGTTCTCCCCCACCTGATCACTTGCTAACATCGTTGTTCTTCCTCATTTTCTTTTTCCAACATTCTCTCCTCTTCTTACTACTATGTTGGTTGACAGTCGATGAGGGAAATCCCCCTTGGACAATCATAATCTCAATCAGCTTACTGGGAGGGGTTGTCCACCAAAGCCTAAACAAAGCAGAGTTGCTTACTCAAAGCCCACCAAAGCTTAATTAGAAGTTAGATACTCTGCCACGCACTACTATAAGGGGCTCCATCATAGTGACACTAAATATTTCAAAAAAAAATTATTGTTATTGGAAAACTAAAGCCATTCTGGCTTAGCTAATAGATGATCAAATCTCCAAACACATCAATTCTCTAACTACACAACTAAATAAACCAATGCTAGATAAAATGGATGTCTTGGATAACAAATATGAAGGCCTAGTTAAGGTGTTATGGAATTATAAGTCTTTTGGATAGGAGAAACCACAAGTTCCCAACTCTCTAGTCCCTTAGGTTCCCAACTCTCCAATCT
>SNQJ01S0156991.1:0-22215 GCA_010110895.2 Picea sitchensis
CTTTAATGATGAAGATAAATCGTTGTGTTGTTATGTGATGAATGTTATGGTAGATGAATTATTTTTCTTGCCATGATCTTGGTTACATATGTGTTTTTATTTTTGTTAGTTAGACTCTTAGACAGTAATCCGATGTTCATTTGGTTAATGTATTAGCACTAGGCCCTTTGGCATAGAATCATTGTCTGCATGTTTGAGCAGCGGGTTATCCCAAGCTCGGCCTCTTCCCAGTAGTTGAAATTCAATCATGTTACATGTCAAGTTGGCTTATGTTGGCTTGCATCTCTCAAACTAATCCCACTCAAGAGAAAATACATAAAATAACAGTCCGACCTCAAGGGAGAGCCTTCACAAGAAAACACAAATCCCATCGATAAATAGGTCAGATCACAAGATTCGTAGAACCATTCCATCTCAAACACTACAGAGTCTAATTGGGCCTCAGTGGTGGGTTTGGTTCCTACTATTAAAATCAAGGGATTTAAGACCCATCAACAGACTACTTGACTTACTGTGATGGAAATAATGAACTGGTCATTTGCTTGTTATGGTGTCTTTTGTAGGTTTTTGTTGCTATGATGGAGGTGGAATAAATGACGTAACTAATTCTTGTTGATCTGTCTTAGTTATCTTAACTAAGTCCTTTGTTAACCATTTTTCTATATACTCCCTCATTGGAGCAGTCATTATTCCATTATTGGTCTTAGTTTTGAATAACTCATTCTATAATTCTCTCAAATCAATGCTTAATTGATAGACCATGTCCCCAATGTCATCATTCTTATTTACATACCGGACTAGTTACCTTTCTATTTCTTCTTCGGAGAACTCAAATGAATCACTAAATTCATTGGCCCATTCCACTTTTAATGCTTCCAATTGTTCTAATATTTGCTCCCTTGACAAAAGTGTTGTATCCATTATTAAATGTAGGCCATATAATTATTTGGTCAAACCAACATTTTTTAAGAACATGTCACTCCTTCTAATGTTAATAGTATCACATTCAGTCAACAACTCTTTTAGGAATTTGATTCTCTTTAGCTATCAATCATTAATCTATTTCATACAAACCTTGGAGGCAAGGTTTTGTTCTTTTCTATGTATCTCGCTCAAACTTGAAACCTTTGCTACAAATTTTCTCACTACTTCTTTATATAATCCTTCATCATTTTCTAAATATTTCTGGATATATTCCTTAAATTGCAAAACCCTTCTTGAGAAAGTAGATGATCTCTATGCTAATTCCCAAATTTCAAGGATTATGTATATTTTTTTCTTGATACCATATACAATGTGCTTCCTTACAACCATTAGTAAGCTATATGAATCATTTAATCTAGAACTGGTCTTCAAGACATCTTCAATACTAAGTATTGCAATGATAGGCTCGAAAAATAAAGGTTTTGGAATCAAATCTTTCTCTAATCAATTTATTCTCTCTTTTATTTTTATTTTACTTTTTCTATGTATAAAATGGACTCCCTCAATGCTTCTATGGTTGCATCATGAAATTGCATGATTTTCAATGGTGGAACCCCATGAAAATTGATTTCTGACATCCATTTATTTGTAATTTTTTTTATTTTTCATGTTTACTTTTTCTATTACCAATTATTTATAACTTTTGTGGTAGGTCATGTGGTCTAACATAGTAGAATCCTCTTCAAACATTTATTTCTCTCGGGAAGCCAGTTCTTTATTAATCACCTTGATTTTCTTCAATCTCTTCTCTAACCAATTGAGTTCCTATATTACATCATCTATTTCCATGGCTTTGGGAATTTCTTCAATTTCAGGTAAATCTTGTCCCCCTTTTGAGTTTCTCTTTTTATTTTTATGGAAGTATGAATATTATGTGATTTTCCCATTTCTCTTAGTAGGGTCATTATCTCCACCATCATCTGAGTTTACAGTGGGTGTCTTTCTTTGTTCCCAGCCATCACTTCGATTCTTGGTCTTTGTTGAAGTGCTTCTCTAGGATACATTCAGTGAATTAGTTGGGTGTTTATTGGTTATCTATCTTCCCCTCTATATATAACATTCATTTGTATTGTCTAATTCTTCAATATCATTTAGGGTTTCTTCATCAGAGGCCTTGAGGAAATTTTGGTTATCTCCCCCTCCTTCAAATTTCCCCGACTTACTAAAATATGAAGAATACTCGATTAAAGTCATGTGTGCAGAAAATAATCTTTTGGATTGAAACCCTTGATGGCTTCGGCCTCCTTTAGACTGAATAGGTCCAATTGAACAACCAATTCATATAAATGAGAGATATGTTCGAAAACTATCTCTCCAACCCTCCATGGCAATGGAATAAATTTTTTCTTCCTTTTCTCATTTAAAAAGTGTGCCCATTACTTATAATTTCTACACAATTCAATGATGAAAAGTTGATAAGACACATAGAAACAATATCAGAAGACTAAATTCTTGCAAATTTTTAAAAACTCCTATCTTAGCGAGAAAGAATGCACCTTCCAGTGAAATCCTTGACACGATAGTACCATGAATTGTTTTCTTGAAAGTAGACAACAACCCATTTTGAACTGCATAAAGATTATATGGGGATTTATGCCTCCATAACACTGGGTACTAGACAGAAGTTGGTTCCTTCTTTAAATAACCTTCTCTTTCTCTAGGAAAGTCCTCGGATATGTGACAGTAAACGATAACAAAGACCAAATGTGAATTCATATAGAATTTTTTAATTTTTCTCAGCCCCACCAACTAAAACGAAATCTCATTTGAGATGATGCGATCCCAATTGATCATGAAATTTTTCATGAGTAGCATAATGGAGAATATACACAATGTATTTTGGCACTGAGGTCGTGGAATCTAGTCCAATTATTCTAGCGAAAATGCAGGAAAACTCTTTATATGGATACATCACAGAACTTACCTCAGCTTGAGCTAAATTGATGTCAATTCTTGGGCTTGTGTGATAACTTTCGAAAATCTCTACTCCTCCTCCATTTTCTTTGAGAAAATCATCTGCCTTGTCATTCTTGAAAATCATAGTGGGATCATGAAGTCACAACATCCTCCTAAAAAATGAAGGGAATAGAGAAATTAATGAATTTCCTTGTATTTGAATGATTCTTCGCTCTGTGTCAAAGTTATCAACACACCAGAGTATAATCTCTTTGAATTCTGCTACTTCTGGTACACACCCGACCAATGCAATGCATGAAATCCAAACCTTGTTCAATTCCTTCTCTGTAGGGGAAGAGACAAAATACCACTTATATGTATGTGACAACTGAATTTGGTGGGCTTCACGTCTAAGGGTGTCTAAATAATCTCCACAATACAAGTCTTTCCTTTTATTTGACTTGTCTTTACACGTGTTTCCTTTTTTAAGACTAAGCAGCACTCATGTTGATATAATTTGTTTTACAGCAGATCATTTGATTATTTATTTATTTTACCACACATTACCTTGATTATCAACTGCCATAGCTCTTATTTCAAAGTTTTGCACGGTTTGATTTTGGATTTATTGCAAATATTTTACAAAGATCACGCCACTTAATAATGGTATTTGATTCACACAAGTGGTGGATGATGTGGTGGTGGGGAAGTAAATGTCATCAAGAATGGTGATATGGTATTGGGAAATATGAAAAAAGGTTAAGTATGGAAGTGAAAAGTGGGGAGTGAAAAGTGCAATATGATGAATTTGAGTTTGCATATTGTGGGGTATGGAGAACGAAAAGAGAAGCAAGAGGGACTCACACATCCAAATTGATGAAATAAGTATACGTATTAAAAAGGTTGATTTCGTGGGTTGCATAAGTGGACAAGTCATTCTACAGGACATGGGATTGTGGGATGCATGATTGTAGGTCTAGGGAAAAATGAAAATGGAATGAAGGGGTGTACCACATATGCATTCAATAAATTGGCTAAGCATGAAAAAGGCAAGTGGTGCATTATGTATGATGCAGAAATAGGAGGGTTCTTTTTTAGTGTTGCGGGTTTGCAAGATGTGAGACATGGGTATTTGTGGGATGATGAGTGGATTTGTCTCCCACAACAACAAAAAAATGGCTAAGTGTCAAGATCATTGAGTAAGAAAATAAACTAAGTATAAAATTATGGGTATGCAGGTTTGTGGACATGCAAAATTGATAGTATCTTGACCCACAACCTAAATTTAAAAGGGAAAAATGATTAAGTATAGAATATACAAGAAACACGAGAGGAGAAAGAAAAGGGGAAAAATGGATCTATATACACTAACATTGATCAATGGATGTAGATGAACATTTGGCTCCAATTGTGGGACAACGTCCCCCTGTGGGTTGTTGATAATTCATAAAACCTTGTCCATTAGGCAAACTGGGGTAAAAAATTAAATTTTTTGGAAAGGAAAAGAAAAAGAAAAAGAGAATAAGAGACAATCTAATAGAGAATATACAAAGGAGTATAGAAAAACACTATGTACAACATAAGATTTGGGGACTAACAAAATAAATTCTTAGGGTATTTCCTATTCATGTATAATGTTTGAATTATTCCTTTCATATCCTTCAACAAATAAGAATTAAAACCAATGACCTTTTCAATCAAGTATGGGCCAATCCAAAGAGCTTCAAACTTGGTATGAATGGTTTTTCCTTCGCTTTATTCCACAATAGAACATTGCTCTTTTTGAAAATATCTTGTGGTAGTGCTCTTGTCAAAATTTCATTTGGCCACTTGTTTTCTTTTGCTTATTGTCATTATTTCTTGTGCTCTTTGCTATTTGAGTTGCAAAAGTTCATGGTATATCTTCTACAAAGGTGAATTCTCTTTTGTATCTTCATTACTTATGGAAAGGACTAAGGCATTCAAATCCAAATGTAATGGTAACCTTGCTTATTTTCCATATACCAATATGTATAGGGAATGATCAGTGCTATCTTTTGGAGTAAGGTGAATTTCCTAGACTGCATCTATCAACTTTTTATGCCAATTTTTATGGTCCATTGCAATTGTCTTCTTGAAAGTATGAATTAATGTTTTTTTTATTGATTTATCCAAATCATTTCCTTGTGGGTAATAGTTGGATGATTATCCCATGAGGATGCCATAATATACACAAAATTTTGTAAACTTAGACCCGATGAAGATTGAACCATAGTTTGCTGTGAATTTTTCTAGGACACCAAATCTGGATAAAATATTTTCTTTCAGGAAAATGATCAATTGATTTGAATCAACATTCCTTAGGCAAATAAATTCTTTCCACTTGGTAAAATAATCAATTTCAGTGATAATATAAGCATGTTATTTAGTATATTTTGAATTGATTGGGCCAAACAAATATAGGCCCCATTGTGCAAATGGTCCCTCCATTGTTATAGGTTGTAATGGCATTGCCTCTCTCTTCATCTTCCCTTGAAATGTTTAGCATGGGAGGAATTTTTGAATCATTGCATAAGCATCTTTAAACATGGTAGGATAATAATAACCATCCCGAATGATTCTATGAGTAATTACATCTAGGGGAAAATGTCCACCCCAAACACCATCATGAAATTCTTGAAGTATTTCCTTGGACTTGAAACGATCTAAACATATTAATAGAATTCCATCAAAGTTTCTCTGAAAAAGAACTTTTGAGACTAATACATATTGATTAGTTTTCATATTCAAAGCTCTCCTTTCTTTAGAAGACATTCCAAGGAGAAATTGGCTAGATCTCATATAAAATATTATGTCCTTATATCATTCAGATGTTGCTAAACTTGTACTCTGTATAATGACATCAATTATGTTGGGAGGATATATATTTACATGTTCAATTCCAGTCATGAATTTACATAGTCCTTGCCCCTTGACATATTTCAACGGTTTAATATCTAAATCACACTCTTGAAGATTTGTTAACGAATTTTCCCATCTACCCTCTCTAAGTTGTTGATTGAGAAATATGTTTATTGGTGAGTGTGGTACATAAGCAATGTAATACCCCAGTTTTAAATATCCAGATTAATAATGTATTTTGTTTATTTGAAAGGGGTTGGAGTGCTTAGAAAATGTAATACTTTGAAAATTGCAAATAATAAAATAAATCACTAGATACAACATGGACAAGGACAATATTTATAGGGGGCTATGATTCCATGATAGAGGGGGATAAAGGGGCTAAGTATTTCTATTATATTTTATTTACCCATCTTGATTTTATTTGGGAAAATTGGTTACATGAAATTCTTGGGGGGGTATCCATGTGGTTCTTGATTTTCCATGTAAATATATAAACCCATATTTTGGGTTGTTTGGGGGTTTCCCACCATTTGGTTCATCATTCATTCACTCTTCTTTCTCATTCTTGTGTTTCTTGGGGAAAGGAAAACAAATTTTTGGAGGTAAGAAGCCATGGTTGTATGGGTTTAGTAATTACGGGTGTATTCCAACCATGAATTGATGCATGTATGCCTAAGATGCATTGTCATGTGCTAAACCTTGTTCAAAACTATGAATCCTAAGAGTTCCAACATTGAGATTTCCTGACCAAAAACACTTGAGCCTTGGAAAGAGGTGGAAAACTTGAGGGACTTCATGGTAGTGAAGAGGATTCATTCTCTTTGGGTGGTGCAAGTTGAAGGGGAAGAGAGAAGGTAAATTGGATTGTTGGTTGTGTTTGAGAGACCTATGAGAGATTGATTGCTAATTGGTTTTGGAAGTTGAGTGTTGGAATGGCACCCGTCCTTGTGGATTCATAGCCCTAGCTCAGGGGTGACCTAATGTTGAGACTTGGAACAACAATGTCTAATGTTGGGTAGATCATCCTTGGTTTGTAACCAGATGATGATTAGTTTTGTTAAATACAAGTTCTCTCTGTCATGTGTTTCTCTACTTGTATATTTATTTCCATTGTGTATTAATTATTATCTATGAGATATGCATTTATAATGTGCCTACTTTCTAATTATTGTTGTGCATGGCATCATTAAGAATTATTTTTAAGTCTAGCATGAATTTTGATTATTGAATGTGTTGTTATTGTGTTTATTTCATGCTTCTTTATTAATTAATTGTTATCAAAATTCAAAATAAATTCTTGAAGTGTGTTCTTGAAGTAGTGTGGCTTAGCTTTCTAGTGGTTGGGTATGTTACAGAGTAGTATCTGAGCTTCTGGTTCAATGCTAAACCCGTATGGTCCAATATCCAGTGTGAATCTGGGCAGATTACCTGTTATAGAATTTGGTCTAAGCGAATTGGTGGAAAATAGTGGAGAACCAAAGAGAAATCCCAAAATTCATGGGAAAATTCAATATTTAGTTGCCTCAAAAATGTATGAGATGTTTAATGGCATCAATCAGTCGTATTGCAAAGTTAGATTCAACCTGCAAGGTCAAATTTCATGTTTTAATGGCCACTGCAATGTTGGGCATAGTTTAACAAATCGACGATTGAGATCACATTTGATCTCGAGATCATTGGCCTAGATTTATTTTAATAAATTTAAAAACTTCTAATTTTTTCTAAGTTTGGAAAAGTTACTAGATCGACGGTCGAGATTCATTTTCTATGGTTGGGAAAATAAGACATATCAATGGTTTGGATTCATTTTCGGCCATTAGGAGGTTGGAAGAGAATTGATGGACAAGATATTTTGAGTGGGAGATCGACAACCCAGATTCACCTAGGATTTGGTCGAAATTTCTAAGTGTTTAAGTTCTCCAAAGGAATTTGTCGATAGTCAAATCGGGGAGTTTGGAAAATATTTTTTCTGGCTAACGATCAGGGATTGAAATAATTTGGTGAAATTTTCAATATTTCAAAGGAAATCTCTGATTTTCGATGGTCGATGATCGAGGGTCAACACAATCAGTGTGATATTCAACACTTCCAATGGAAACTATCAATTGTTGATGAAGGAAAGAGGAGGATGATGTCTCATGCCACGTCAAGATCCATATGGCATTCCATGTCAGCCAAGTTGATGCCTTAGGATGATGTGTCATGCCATATCATCAACTATGTGTCATGCCACATTAGTATAGTTTCCATGCCAGACAAGAGATGGTCAACAATTGATGGATTGGGTTTGGAGAAATTGTAACTAAGCTAGTCGTCAAATGAATCTTCTAATGGTCGATCACTGATGATCAATTATTGGCGATATTCATGGGAAAATTTTGGTTTACGAAGAAAAACAATCAATGGTCGATGATCGAGCATCGGGAGATCCGTGGGAAAGTTTGTTTTACAAAAGAAATCTCCAATTGAATTCATTCACAAAACCTAGGATTTCCTCCTTGATGAACAATACCTTATGGTCATCTTCAATGTTATTTCTTTTTTTACCAAAATACTTGTTCCCAAAGCCCTTACGTTGATCTCTAACCTAGTCAACCTGGAAACTCTAGACCTCATCAAAATTTGTCTCTCTTCCACCTTCTTTACCTTTAAGAGGGTTTTGTATGAACAAACTAAAGGCACAACCATGGGGCCCTCATTATCCCGGGTTGTTGCAAATATTTTCATGGAACACTTCGAATCTATATCCCTTAATATGTTTCATCTCAAACCAAAATGTTGGTTTTGATTTTTAGATGACACATTTTTCATCTGGCCTCATGGAGAGAAAAACTTGATCTCCTTTATTAACCATATCAATAACATTAACCCTCACATTCAATTCACTATGGAGACCTAAAAAGATTATTCCCTCCCCTTCTTAGATGTTCTCATTTCCCATCTTCATGACGGATCCCTTTCCCACCAAGTCTATAGGAAGAAAACTCACACTTACAGGTACCTCAATGCCAATTCTCACCATCATCTTGCTCAAAAATTTGTTTTCCTAAAAACATTTACCACTCGCTCCCTATGCATTTAGGCCCCTCAATTATTTTCTAAAGAAAATTCCCACCTAACCAAAACTCTTTTTTCCAATGGCTACTCTCTCACTCAAATCAACCAAGTTTTTCACTCAACCAACAACCCTAACCTAAACCCAAAATCACACCTCCCTCAACCCCTCCTCATGCTCTCATATCTTTTCCCTATATCTAAGGGACCACCAATCAAATCTCAAAACTTTTAGCTAAGAAGAATATCAAAATGATATTCAAACCCTTTAAGACCCTTAAACAAATTTTCAAATCTGCTAAAGATAAAACCGACCCGATGCTTGGACCAGGTGTTTACCAAATTCCTTGCTCATGCAGGAAATATTACATAGGTCAAATTAGCAGAAACTTCAAATCCATGATAAAATAAAATATAGTGGATACCACCTACAACCGCATCTCTAAATCAACTATTTTGGAACACTCCTTTAACTCTAAACCCTATTTTCTTTGACCAAACCAAAATTTTATCTTATGTCCCACATTACTCCTCCCGAATTATTTGTGAAGCCCTGAAAGTCAAAAAACACCCTAACAATTTCAACTGTGAAGACGACTATAAGTTGAGCCAATCATGGAAACCCACCATTCACCACCTTAACCCTTCTTCTTCCTCCCATTCTATCATTTCTCGATATTTCTAATAAAAAATATTTTTTCCTTCTCATCTCCACCCCTTCCCCTCCTCCTCTCCTCTTCCTCGACTTCTTTCCAATCACTTCTTCACGTTGTTTCTCCTTTTTAGCCCATGACCTTTAAATTTCCCTCCCCAAATTTCCCTTCCCTGAGTGGCTTCTCTCTTGCTTTTGATTTCTCCTTCCAGTTTATTTCTCTTCATTTAACTAATTTTTCAGCCCTTTCTTTTCATTACTTCCTTTGCTTAATTAATCTCCTTTATAGTTCCCCTTTCTCCTTAATCATTATATTTACATGAACTTCCTTCTCTCACCTTAATATCTAGTTTAATCCTTTATTACATATCATTTTTCCTTTACCCTACCGTCTTCTTAAACTCTTTATTTTTCTTCTTTACCTATCATTTTTCCTTTACCCTACCATCTTCTTCAACTATTTATTTTTCTTCTTTCTTATCTCTATAATTTTATCAATTTATTATCTAACCCTAACTTATGCTTCATATCTTTATTATTATATTTCCTATCTATATAATTTTTATCACTTTATTATCTGACCCTAACTTTTGCTTCTTATCTTTATTATTATATTTCCTCCAACATTTACTCCTAACTAATTCTTTAAATATTATTTCTCCTAATTATCATCATTATTTCTCACACCTTACTTTGATATTGTTCTTTTACCCTAACTTTTATTTTATTTCTTTATTCATATTATATTTTTCCTAACTAATACTTTAATTACTATTCCTCCCACTTATTATATTTTTTCACCTTAATGACTATATTAACTCCTTACTACTATCACCTTAACATTTATTACTATCCTTTTTCATTATTGGTCTTACCTATCATTATTTTTTATTTACATTTTTTCTCAACGACTATATTTTTTCCACTTATTTCCCTTTATCCTTCCATCAAAAGGATATCATCCTCTCTTAATATTTAAAGGAAAACCTCAACACACTCTTTTTCAACAATTATATATTTTTATGTCCTTGATGATGGGTGGAGTTTCCACTCGAAACATTGGACATTTCGAAACATGACACACAGTTAAATTCAAAACATTTCTAGCATTCAAAAATAGGAAGTGCTAATCAGTGATTTTATTACTAAGTTTCCCATGACAACAAGAAAAAACAATTCAATAATGGTAGTGGTGGATAAATTGACAAAAGCTTCTCATTTTATTCCTATGAAAAGGACTCATATAAAAACTAATATGCAGAAATTTACATGAGGGAAATTGCTAGATTGCATGGAATACCTAAGGCAATTGTTGCAGATAGAGACACAAAATTTACTTCAAATTTCTAGAGAGGATTATTTAAAGGATTTGGTACAAATCTGAACTTTAGCACAACATACCATCTGCAGTAAATGGGAATACATAGAGAGTTATCAAAGTGATTGAAGACATGTTGAGAATGTATGTGATGGATAAGCCATCTAAGTGGGAAGATTACTTGCATTTGGTTGAGTTTTCCTATAATAATGGGTATCGAGATTCATTCAAGATGATCCCATTTGAAGCTTTAAATGGTAGGAAATGAAATATTCCACTGAGTTGGGACAACCCAACAGACAAAGTAGTACTTGGGCCAGAATTGCTCAAGGATATGGAAGACTAGATGGTTAAAATTAAGAATAATTTGGAGGGAGTACAAGATATACATAAGAGTTATTTAAGAACATGACAACTAGAGAATTTAAATTGGGAAAAAATGTTATTTTGAAAGTGAATCCCAAGAAGATCTCATTGAAATTGGGCAACTGTACAAATCTAGCAGCCAGATTTTGTGGTTCATTTGAAATATAGGACATAATAGGGCTAGTTGCATACATGATTGCATTGCCTAATTCCATGAATGTGCATAATGTATGTCTCTTTTTTGAAAAAGTATGTACATGATTCTAACCATGTTATTGTTTGGAATTTGACTCAGGTGGAGCTAGAATGAGACTTTTAGGTCCAACTAGTGCACATATTGGACATAAAAATCAAAATGATATGGAATCGAGTTATAGAACTGGTAAAAGTTCAGTGGAGCGTCTATAGTCCTAAATATTCTACTTGGGACCATGAAGATGTCATGAAAGCAGAGTACCCTCCACGTTTTGAAGAATTTTTAAATTTTGATTTATGTTTTGTAGATGCACTGAGGACAGTGCCAAAATAAGGGAGAGGGGAATGTAATACCCTGGTTTTGAGTCTCCAAATTAACAATTTATTTTGTTTATTGGAAAAGGGCCGAAGTTCCTAGAAAATGTAATACTTTGAACATTGGAAATAATAAAATACATAGTTGGTTGTAAGACAAACAAGGACAAGAGTAATAAGGGGATATGATTCCATGAGAGAGGGGGGTAAAGAGGCTAAGTCTTTCTACTATATTTTATTTACCTATCTTGGTTTTAATTGGGAAAAGTGGTTACATAAACTTCTTTGGGTAAAATCCATGTGGTTCTTTATTTTCCATGTAAAAATGCATACCCCTCTTTTGGGTTGTTTGGGGGTTTCCCACCATTTGGTTCATCATCCATTCACTCTTCTTGCTCATTCTTGTGTTTTGTTGGGAAAAGGAAAATAATTTTTTGGAGGTAAGAAACCATGGTTGGTTGATTCTAGTAATTTATGGTGTATTCCAGCCATGAATTGGTGTATGTATGCATGAGATGCATTGGCATGTGCTAAACCTTTTTCACAGTTGTAAATCATAAGAATTCCAAAATTGATATTTCTTGACCAGAAGCATTGGAGTCTTGGAAAGAGATTGACAACCTAAGGGATTGTGTGGTAGTGAAGGGGGGTCATTCTCTTTGGTTGGTGCAGGCTGAAGGGGAAGAGACTTGGTAAAATGGATTTTTGGTTGTGTGTTTGAGAGACCTGTGAGAGATTGATTGTTGGTTGGTTTGGGATGTTGAGTGTCAGACTCAGACCCATGCTTGTGGATTCATAACCCTAGCTCAGAGGTGACTTGTTGTTGAGACTTGGAATAATATTGTATAAGTTTGGGTGGAACGTCCTTGGTCTGCAGACAGTTGGAGATTTGTTTTGTTAAATATAAGTGCTCTACGTCATGTATTTCTCTGCTTGTATATTTATTTATGCTCTGTATTAATTATGATCTTTGAGATATGTATTTATAATGTTCCTACTTGATGGTTATTATTTTTCATGGCATGATTAAGCATTCTTTTAAATTCTAGCATGAATCTTGATTATTGCATGTGATGTTATTGTGTTTCTTTCATGCTTCTTTATTAATTAATTGTTATAAGAATATGAAATAGTTCTGAAGTTGTTTTCCGGATAATCCACAATTGGTGTCATATGATGTATCCTAATCATAAATAACCCCTACTACATATATTAACACTATTAATCATATTAAATCATTATAATATTTAGTTATGATTAAAATTGCATAAACCCTAAAAACATAAATAACCCCTACTACATAATTTAACACTATTAAAAGCATCCTAATCATATTAAAATCATTCATTCAAACCCTAGATTGATATACATATATAGATATATACTATTATCAATATTTATACTTATTTATGATATCTATACTTAGGTAACTATTAATCATTATCATTTATTTTATTAATTTATTTGTTTTTACTTTTGTTTTCTATTTTTTTTTGTTTATCTCTAAAATTAGGTTTTTAGATAGCCGACTTGGTTAAAATTTAAAAATTGTCTTGCATCTGTATTAATTGACTAAGATCAGCAAGATTTCATTTGGTGATTAGTCATGATGATGAATCTATATTCAGATTCGAAACGTCGATGACAAAAATGACACCAACTGTGGATTATCCGGAAAACAACTTTGAAACTCCTCACCACATAAATTTGAAAACAGTAATGAAATAGTTCTTGAAGTGTATTCTTGAATTAGCATGGCTCGACCTATTGGTGGCTTAGTATGTTAGAATAAATGATGTGAGCTAACAAAATATACATTCTGAAATGTGTTATTTCCTTAACTAGGGAGAGAGCTTGTTTTTCAATCATAGAGTAGTTTAATTCATAATAGTGCAAGTTTTTTCTCATGAAAGCAATGGGAAGTTCTTCTGCTTTCTCATTTTTGTGGGTGAGGATGGATTCAATAGTTTCCTCTAAAGGAAATGAATATAATATGAAATCTTTTTCAAAGTCAACACTAATAAGAACAAGGGAAGTAGTAATTTCATGTTTGATTTCTATAAAATCCTTTATTCAAATTTTTGATCCTTATTTAGTAATTTATTTATTAGCTTAACAATCGTAGCATAATCTAATCTTTGAATTTTTTTTATCTTTCCAAAGAAATATTGTACTCCTTTTTGGGATATAGGAGGATTTAGGTAATTTATTTTTTTAACTCTTTCTAGATCTACATATATTCCTTCTTTTCTCACAATATGGCCCAGAAGCTTTCCTTCTGATATAGAAAATAAACAATTTTTTGTATTCAAAAATATTCCATATATTATACATATTTCAAAGACTTGTCTGAGATGCTTGAAATGTCTTTCCCTGAGTTTTGAATGAAATGTCAAATCATCTTGGTAATATGGCATAAATTTTCCAAAGAGATTTTAAAGCATGGTCCATTGCTCTTTGAAAAGTTGCACCTGCATTTTTTAATCCAAATGGCATATAGACATAAGCATGTGTTCCCCATGGTGTAATGAACTCAACCTTTTATCTATCTTCCTCAGCCACAAGGACTTGATTGTGTCCAGAAAATCCATCAAGAAGAAACATTAGTGAAGAACCAGTGACCTACTGCAATAAAATCTCCATGTTTGGGAGTGGGTAGTTGTATTTGATACTTACTCAATTGATATCTTTGAAATCGACACAAAGAGGAATTTATCCATTCTTTTTTCTAACTATCATAGGATTTGAAATCCATTTTCATTGTTTGATTGGAAAAAAAATTCCATCCTTTTTCAAATTTTCCAACTCCATCTTTACTAAGGGATTCAATTTGGCATTTATCATTCTTAATTTTTGCTTAAAATATTTTGATCCCTCTTTGAGTGGTATAAAATACTGGAATATAGACGTGTCACATTCCTTTAAATCATCATAACTCCAAGAAAAAAATGTCCCAAAACTCTTTGAACAAAAGAATGTATTGTTCTATTTCTTCAATGGTGCAACTAGTACCGAGATTTATGTATTTTGTAAAATCATGTGCACTAATATTCATTTTTTGTGTCTCTTGAACCTTTCTAATAGAGGGTTCCTATTTTGGATCCAATCTCTTTGTTTGATCATCTCTTGTAAAAAGAGATTTGAGATTGACATAATTCTTCGGAAGGTCTGCAACACTCTGATCATGAATTTTCTTCTGACAATTTTGTCTTTCTTTTGAATCATCATATAATGTTTAGTCATGGTCTATAAGGAACCTTGCAATGTGCTCATCATTTTCATAAAATTTCCAATACTCTTGATTATAGGGTATTGAAGGTCAAAAAATTGTTTTGACATGAAAATTATTTTGACTTTGAGAATCATCTACATTGAAAAGGTATGCAACTACTGCCGATGAGTCAACTTTTTCATTCTTTTCTCAAGGAACAAAAGAAATATTGAAAGAATTAAAAGAGTCTATAATTTCTCACACTCTCTTTGCATAATGTTTCAATCTTTCCTTTTTTATTCCGTGTTTTATTTTATGTGTTTGATAAGCAGTTATGAATCACCAGTCACCACTAGATTCTTTGCTTGCATTTGAAGGGCTAGTTTCAATCCTCGAATCAATACTTCATATTCAGATTCATTATTGGTATAAGGGAACTCTAATTTCATTTCATGTGGGTAAATTCAATATTGGGGACTTTTGAAAACAACACTGGCTCCAGTTCCAGACTTAGAGAAAGCACCATCGAATGACATTTTCTAGAAACCTTGGAAATAACTTTCTTCATTTTTCTTAGTTGAATTTAGTTGTTCTGTGTTGAAAACATCATAATTATAAATTCCAACATCTACATAATTTTGCATGATTTTAGTTTACTTTTTCTTAAATGATACTAGCTTTCTATGTTCTCTAAGAACTATGATCATTGTTCCATCTTTAATTGGAAGCATCATGCAGCTTCCATCATTCATTATATATCCTCTAATCAATGAGCACCAATCTCTTCCCAGGACAACACAATATGTTATATGTATATCAAATACTATGATAGTAAACATTGTTGTAATATGAGGTGTTTCACTTATCCATGCGTAGAAATATTTGATTTCTCCATAAGCTAGAACTTTTCTTAAATCAATGGCATATATACTTTCACCAATTTCATAGTATTTTGTACACTTCATTACAAGAGATTCCATTTCTAATAATGGCATGATATTGTTAATGGCTCCACTATCCACCAAACAATTATGTAGTGTAAAATCATGATTCTATAAGGATATATAAAATGGTGGAACCTTGCCTCTTGGTCTCAATGATGTGATATTTTGGTGTTGTCTTATGTTCATCATGGATGCCTCTATTCTTGAATTCCTATAATCCAATATATTCAAAATATTTTCCCTTTGTTGAGGTATTTTAAATACCTCCATAAATGGAAAGGTAATCCAAAGCTTAGATAACTCATGAACTAGATTATAATTCATTTGCAACAAAGTCTTCGCTTGATTAAAAACAGGTTGTTGTTTTCCTAGATTTGAAATTTTTTCTTTCACTTTTTCTTTTTCCATATATTCCCTTGTCTTGAATTTATTTACTTGAGTTCTAGTCTAGACAACATTGTATTGTGAATAGTCGGAATCTTCTTGTTTTTTTGTCCCTTGACCAAGTTTTAAGGATCCTTGGTCACGTTTGACCTACTTTTTGGACTTCGACAGACTGTCGAAGGAGGAGTGCAAGTCAAAGAGGATATCACAGGATCTCAGCCCCTTTTTAGGGATTTTTGGGTTTTGGACTTATGTAACGGGTATGGGAATGTTGGCCCATGGGTTTACCCATGTTTAGGCCCTTTTTGTAATGTATAAATAGATGTCTAGGCGATGTAAGAATCAACGTGTATGAGACGATATATGCATTTATGTGATGATGTGCTAAGTGATAGTGATAGTTGTATATTCTCTTTGCATGTTGTGTGAGACTTGCAAGGCTAAGTGCAAGTGATTGTAAGAGATTGAGTAGAATCTTTGTGTTGTAACATAACTTGGAGAAGGAGTATCTGGCGAGGTGCGCGCGGATCTCCTATCCTATGCGAGGTAGGATCTTGTGGATCTATGCATGTAGAATATTGACAAAAGATAATAAAGAAGAAGAAGAGTTGGTGGACGTATCCCCAAGCTAGGGGTGAACCATGTATATCATGTGTTGTGGTTTCTTTGTGCTTTATGTTTGTTCTCTTGTTTGTGTGATTAAATGCTTAGTGCATTGATATATGCTTAGAAGAATTTGATATGATATATTAGTGCTAAATAATGTAAATGAATGCTAGATCTAATCTATGTTAATGTGATTAGTGCTTGAATATATCAGATCTGTGTGAATATTGCGATGTTATGTGATTAGGGTTTTATCTGTGAAGTAGATACTAGTTAAATATTGATGAACTGTAATTGTTAAGTGCTCTGTTAAGGTGTTGTAATCACAGATCTGTGTCCCAGATAAGGTTGCAGACATCTGAATCTTGCAACCACCCCTTCCTCTACCTCGGGTGAGATTTCATCTTCTTCGTAGGTGTTGCCGAAAGGGTCAGTAGTTAGGGTTTTGTTGGTGTGCTCTTGAATGTTGAACCTTGGGTCTGCCCCTATGCCAACAAATGGTTCCGTTGCCGGGACCTCAAACTGTGATTGTTGGGAACTGAAGAAAATAAATATTTGTGCGTAGATTTGTTGCTTTAATGCACAGTATTCTACCTGATTTGTGAAGCTCTATGCTAAGAAGAAAAGTCAGATCTAAAGAAAAGAGATAAGATCTGAAATATTTTTGCTCTGATAGAGGTAAGATCAGTGAATTTTTTTATTAAAGAGGTAAGATCCGAAGACTTTGTGTTTTTCTAAAGGTAAGATAAGTTGAAATTTTTGTTTCAAAAGTATGGATCTAGGTATGTTTGATAAATTTTGTCCTAGCCTAGAAACTAGGGCATAGCTATATGAAAGAAGGTTTGATATGAGTAGATCTGATAGAAATAATGAAAGATATGTTATCCCTATGCATAGAAAGAATTTTTGGAATAACAAATGGATGCAGGATCCTAGAAATAAATTTGTGCAGGTTATTTACTGTGACCCTAGTGCGCAGTACAGGAAAGGTTGGGGATCATTCAAGAGAAAGAGAGGATTAACTCTTTGCTATATTTGTAGAAGACTGGGACATCTTGCTAAGGAATGCCCTCATAGAATACCTAGTTGTCTTTGTTGTAAATCTATGGACCATGAAGTTTTGGATTGCCCTAGGATGATTGCTAAGGTTGAAATAATGAATATGAGACAAGAAAACCCTGAGGAAGATCAGGAAACTAAGACCATGGCAGAACCCCAGAAAGAATCAGATAATGTATTTCTACAAATGAAAGAAACCCTATATGATCACAGAAATATCAACTTATCAGAGAGCTTCAAAGAAAAATAATGCATAGAAATAAGAATATGAGACTTTGACATTGATTGTGTTATGGATGAGGAAACATCAGTGAATATCATGATAGAAAGAACTTGGGAAATTTTAGGAAAGCCTGCTATGATTCCTTCATTAGGAGGAATAGGATTATTTAGAGGAAAGTTGATAACCCTATGTGGAATACTTACCTAGATATCAATGAATGCTCATGGAACTTCGAAAAAAGAAGATTTTGAGGTTGTTAAATTCGTTGAGAAAATCACCCCATTTGATATGTTACTAGGAAAAAAATGTATTGAGAAAGATCAGGCCAGAAGAAAAGAAGAGGAAGCCTTATAATAGAAGAATCAAGAATTAAAAGATTTCATGACTAGGAGGATAGTGCACTTGATTGAAGAACAAGAGAATAGATCAAAGTTGTTCAGAACCAGAAACTTGGATGTTGAAGTTGAAAGAACACAAGAAGACTCATAGAAGAGTAGAGCACCTACCCCAGACAGAGAAGAAGTATTTCCCTTGAACCCTGGGGCTACCCCTGTGCCAACAAATGTTTTTGTTGTTGGGATATCAACAACGTGAAGTTACTATGCAAAGAGGAGATAAGAATCAGAATGGAAAGAGGAATACCGAGATAAATATTACAGGGAAGAAGGCTAGAAATCTTAGTAAGAAGAGAGTAAAGATAGAAAAGTTGCAGGAGGTTCCTGAGGGAACTTTGCAGAAGGAAGGTTTGAAAAACTGGAACTTCGTCGGGATATCATAACAGCGCAACATGGCACTTCTCCATGGCGGATCGATATAACCATTGAAATAATTATAACTATTAGCCCGATGCCATGAACAGTTAGAACAACAGTTATGGCCAGAAAGCTCACCATCAGACTATTGGGACCGCGTCACAATGGACAAAATTGCATTGATGAAGGCCTCTCGTTCGTTGGAGATATCCCTTACACCATTGTTTACTTATTACGTTGACTGTCTCACCGAGAAAATTTTTGTGAATTGTATCCTAGTCAACTCAATACTATCGCACTGTGTTTATTGAGATCAACACTTGTTCTATTGCTTTGAGAACTCATTCATCCACCTGATTTATCTGATCTAAGCATGCATGTTGGATGAGCTCAGGGCCGTAGAGAAAGTCATCGAAGAATATCTAATCGACCTTATGGTTGAGAAGGTGATGTCCGTCGGATTTCAATCCTCATCGACGAGAGGAGTGCAAGCCTCTTCGTCAATTGCTCATGGATCCAAACCATCCTGACCTGCAGCAGAGAAAAGAACCAAGCATTGAGATGACTTGGAAAATGTGAAGTTAATCCTGACCATCCTGCCCGACTACATCCTGCCTTTGGCTGGCACGGTGAGTCGTGACAATGTACCAAGAGACTTTGATTACACCATGGTTACTGTGTTACTCCCGAAGGGGATACGTGAAGTAAGAACACGAGAGGATAAGATCGTGACATTGAAGTTCAGTGACTTCAACCTAGGGGACTACATGAAATACAACATGATAGATCCTTACAATTATTTGACCAAGATGAAGGGGAAAAACTCAAAAATAATCCCCCAACCATGGAATATGAACCTCGTGCAGTCCACTCTCTTGAATGTGATGAAGATTCGCACTTTGGAAGGCACCAGGAGGTTAACGCGTGTGTTAATCTCCTTCTACCATGTTACCATGATAGATATCTATGTCTAGATATATGTATCATGTTCAATCCTACGTTGATCCATAGGATCACTGGATTGAGCATGCAAGGACCCGACCCACAAGACTTCTACCCAAGGAAGGCTACAAATTGTGCACTGGCACAGAGAATCAAAGGCGCATATGGTGATGTAGAAAAGGGGACATGAGGCTACAAGGTAACTTCCATCCAGAATGGTTTAGTGCACTTGGCCTTCCAGTTGATCACAAGAAATCTCATAAGAAAGAAAAGACCTACATTGGTCACAGGATTCATTGTTGACCTCGTCGGGAAATGTGTAGAAGGACTCCAGATGAATTGGATGAAGTACTTAGTCAACCAGCTGGAACTGGATTGTCGTGAAGCTCGGGATAAGGGCTATGAGTTCCACTTTAGTTGGATCCTGATCCTCATAGCATTTACTTCTTGGGAGATGTCGGAAGGTGCGACCTTCCCGGACATTGAGTCATTCGAACCACTTGCTGTGAATTTCACCATGCTCTGGTACTCGAACGATATGGGAAAACAGTGGAAATTGAAATCAGTATTCCATACATAGTACGTGCAGTTGCAGAGGTCCATCGAAGTTGCCCCTCGCATGATGTCGAACACCCTGCACCGGTTCAGACCTCTCATGAAGTTCCATGCAGATCGTCACTTCATTTATATCACTGCGTGAGCAGACGAGCATAAAGAAGAGCTTCAATCATACTATAAGATCACAGAGGAGGACATTGAGAAGATAACCAAGGACTAGTCTACAGAGCTCCTTATCCCTGCTGACCCTGCAGAAATGTCTGATCCTGAACTAATTGGCAGCTCAGAGGCCACTCACAAAGAACACGACACACCTGGAACCAACAGAAGAAGAAGACCGAAGAAGTACAAAACCTGAGTAGTGCATTAGATGAAACTGCTTCAGTATCACTTGGATGAGGAGGTGATGATGAAGTAGATAGAGAATAGACCAATGGAAAAGAAGATCAGCAGAAGCAAGGCAAAGTAACACCGCCTAGGGATCATGTTAATGAGGTTGATCCCTCGAAGAAAAGAAAGGTTTCCCCTATGAAACACACCTCACTGAAGAATTCAAGAGCGAGAAAAACCACGATGAGAACCGTGATCATTATCGATGACTTTGACTTCATCATCGCCGTTGTAGAAAATGCCTCGTAGGATGTCTTGCAAAAACATGAATCCAAGAAGGAGGAGATGTACGACAGAATCAAGGTTGAACTCAGAGGGGTACAACATGCCCTTCAATATGGTCACACAGTATCCACTGCGCCCCCACCATTAGAAGCACCAGAGTTGGGAGATGATCCTACCCAAATCTGTAGACTAGCTAATGCGACTAAAGCCCACCTTCGTCGCACACAGGAAGAAATAGAACAGGCCATAGAAGCCATAAAGCAAGTGAAAAAAGTAGTCACGGAACAACGTCGAGTTGTGCAGTAGGAGAAGGTTGCTCTCCAGACAAAGTTTGAAGAGGAGAAAGCACAAATCCAGCAAGAGAAAGAGCAGTTTCTCACAAAACATCTCGGAGTCAAAGAATAAGTGAGCAGAGCACTTCGCTCTGTGACAGTCTTAGAGAAAAAAGTGGAAGAACTAGTAGAGAATCAAGTAGCACAGCTTGTGGAAGCTATCGAGCAGCTTCAGTAGAGAATCTTAGAACTAGAGCTACAAACAAAATGTATGAGATCAAAGAGAAGTAGCTGCTCGAAGCGAGTTGAGAGAATCAAGGCCCTCACCATGGAATGTAAACAGCTGAGTGATCATAGTGCCCAAACTTATGAGAGACTCACTAAGGATCCTGAATTGAAGGCACTGGAGTCACAGCTCCAGGAGGCAAAGAAGCAAGCAGAAACAGTACAGGCACAGTTGAAGCCCATGTAAGAAGTCGAGAGGATGAAGTGATCCCAGGAACAATGCACTACTCAACAGCAGGTCCACACCATTCAGAGAAAATTCATGGAAGTGACTCAGAGGATCCAACCAATCCAGGACGAGGCTTGCCAACTATTCACAGAGATTGAAGGTCGAGGAGAAGAACTGGATAAATTTGTCACTGCAGCTGAACAGCGTTTGGAGGGACCTGTCAACGAAGTGTTGGACACACCTAACACACTTAGAGGGGGGGTGAATGAGTGTGGGGTTCTTTTTCTCAAAACTTTCCTCTTGCACAAAAACTCATCAATTAGCATTCAACATTTATTCATTACCCATTGTTGTCATTTATAACCATTTAGATGTGATCACATATCAGTAACATATATCAGCAATATATCATCAACAAGTCATCACCACAATGAACACAAAGAACACAAGATGTATGTACAATTTTCTTTTTATTACGGACTACAATCCTTGGGGTTTATCAACAACAACTGAATAGAGTACAACTCTACAA
>SNQJ01S0156994.1:0-22215 GCA_010110895.2 Picea sitchensis
AAGATCCCAGTTCAAACTATATTGCCAGAACTTGAGGAAGGAAAAATCATATTGGATCCTGAAGCCATTAATGACACAAGAATTTGCCAGCTGAGGAGTAGATCCATTTCAGAGTATCTCGTTAAATGGAGGAAACTACTGGCTGGAGATTCCACTTGGGAAGATGAGTCTTTTATACAGAAGCATCCATATTTACTCAAGCGTTGCAGACAACACTTGTCTCAAGGGGAGGAGCATGTTAAGCCCTAATATTGGTTCATTACCCCTTAATTGGGGCATATTATATTAGTATTGTTATTTTATTTATGTCGGCTTTAGGCCATTAGTTGTAATTATACCTCCTAGTCTCCTATATATGCCAAGGAGACATTTTCATTTTGAATCATCTTGTACTTGAACATTTAATTGGGGTAAAAGGAGGTTGCCCCCTCGAAGAGGCTTATTGTCTGAAATTATCTCTTTTTCAAGGCGTTGAGTACTTTTTCTGAGGATTTTCTATGCTATATTGATATTTGGTTCTTAACACTATCATAAATTGGTTGAGTAGTATTGAGAGTGGCCTTGATTATTGTCTCGTCTCTGTTCGATCGGGTTGTTGGAAAGTTGTAATTGGAAATGATAATTGGTACATGGTCGCTGCCTCCTTTTGTTATGACAATTGAATCGATAACTCAGCATGGTTTAATTAGTTGTGAGAGTAAGCGTAAATGTCATGTCACTGATATGTCTCTTTCCATTATGTGTTGGTCGGTGTGTTCCTACAGCGTGTTATTAATTAAAGTTGGTGGTTGTTGTGTGTTTAATTTTTCGATCTGGATTATTGCAATTTCAAGAGTTGATGACTGTGACTGGGTTGTCTATTGTGTATAATTTATGGAGACATTGTGCATCATTTTGTTTTATTGCACCACCAGATATCACCACAGATTCTTGGTAGTATGGTTTCATTGCAAATTTAATTGTTAAATTTGTCAAAGGAATGGAATAGAGCATGTTTTAAAAGAGTTTGTTCAACTCAGGAAAGGCATGTGTCTATGTTTGATTTGAGGATTTATAAAGTATGGGCAGTGGTTCATATTTTTATATATGTTGAACAGAGTGGAAGCAATATGATTGTGTGTTCCTTTGAATTTTGTTTTAAATATAAATGGGAAAGAAATGAAAAGAAACAAAATTATTTTAATCAATATGGGTGAAAGTCATGACAATTCTGAGTATGATTATACACCGTGTTAATTGAAAGTTTTTAAAGAACTTGGATGTGGGACAGTGAACAAGTTCAAGAAAAAGTAATTGTTTAATTTGTGTTGGAATAGAGTTATTGAATACAGAATTGTCTTTATGGATTAGTTAATTTGTTTTTCGAACAATATTCACTTTTTTCCCTACCATTATTTCACTTTTCCCACATTACAATTCCCCTCGCAATCCCATATTCACTATCCACTCCATGTTCCTAAAATTTAATTATAGTTAAGATAATTTTTCTATCATGACAATTAAAGGATCGCATGGATGAATTACAGGGATACATTATTTTGGTTTACGATACAGTTGATTGTTTGATGTCTGTGAGCAGTAATCATGATCTTTTCCCCCTAATTTTAACATTTTTCGCTCAATACAACCCCTCGCATATCCCATAACTCTTTTTCACCCCCTTCTCCTTAACAACTAATAAACGATTTTTATGGTTTGGATTGCATGAGTCTGATATGTTGCTAAGCCAAATTTTATTTCATATTTAAAAGCGTTGACATGTATGGTTGTTCAAGAAACTATTTGTGAATCAATTATGCATACAGGAATGAGATTTTTCAGCAGAGGTAACCATGGTCAGGGTAACCAAGGAAGAGGAAATTGGAACTGGGGCCCTAGAAGGCCAAGATTTTCTCTACACTTTGATGCAGACTCGCAAGAGTTAGGCAAACTATTTCAAGATGGATTTTTTAAGTGGATTGGGCAAGGAGTGGTCCAACCTAGGCCTGAAAGGCCTCCCTTACAATACCCACAGGTCCCTAGTATACCAGTGCCTCCTCATGTCTCACTGCAACCTGAAGTCCCAAAAAATTACAAGTGGAAAGATATTGTCCACTCGACAATCTCCCAACATCGTGGCTGGCCTAAGTTGTCTCTACCTGCTCCTCCACCTATTAATCAAATTGTCCAATTTGCCTCTTCTACTCACCAGTACAATATTACCATGCAAGAAAAAGGTTAAAAACCAAGGCCCACCATGCTCCTGACAAAGGAAAATCCATTGCTTCCCCTTACTCACCCTCAATTAACTCTCATAAATCTATCTCCTCCTACATGAATTTGAGAGATGATTGCTCTCATGTGATCAGTGAGATTAGGCCTAAAGGCTCCACACACCCTAAGGAAAATTCAGAGAGATCAAAACGTGACAGCAGCAACAAGGGAAAGATTGCCTCCCAGAGTGTAAAATATGGATTTTAAGTTTTATTTATTAATTGTGGAGAATAGTTGACTTCTGAAATTTTGGACAACACACTATTTTTTGGATATATGGGTAATATATTTTTGGAAATAAATTCAATTATCATTGATATAAATTGTCAAAATATGAAGTGATGATGGGAGTCACAAGGAGGGATGTTTTTTTTTATGAACTAGTTGTGTTATGATTGTTAAAGAACTAAAGGGAGTCACAAGGGGTCCCACCTACTAGTTATTATTTATTTAAAACCCTTATTATGATTTTATTAATTTTCTACCTTAACTAAAAAGTTGGTTGAGTTTTAGTTAACTTAACTAAAGAAGTAGTTCAACTACTTCAACCAATTCTAATTTGCTTAAAGGAAAAATGAAAAGGAAAAACAAAGGGGAATAGAAGGAGAAGCATACTAAGGTTTGGTCTTTGAGTTTTGTTGAGATAATTCAGTTTTCATTCATTCTGTAATTCATTAGAAGCCTAATTATTTTTTATGATAGCATGTTCCTATTGTAGACAATAATATGCAGGGCTGAATTACACCCTTTAGACACTTGTTTTTCATAGGTTTTGATCTATCTTTGATAGTCTGTGTAGACTTGTCTGTTTGTGAATTAGATTTCATAATTGACAAAGGCTATTGTGAAGAGTCGAGTGGGAAGAAATCTATGACAAGTTGATCCATGTTTTAAAGTTCAGTTTCTTACTCTCTGTCAGAAGTTCTTTTATATGTTTCATCGGGGACGTCTAAGTTTGACTTTGGTCCAAAACTTCCTCAGGAAATTTTGTAAAGAGAACGATTCTTTTGATGAATTGAAATGAAATAAACAATTGCTTTATGTCTCATATATTTTTATTATTGACTTGGTGTCTTTACTTCTGTCTCTATATTTATTTCAGCATTTGTTATGTTCATAAAATTACATAAATAATGAATTTTTCAGCAAGCTTTTATTTATAAAAAAAACCATCCTAAGCACTTGTAAATAATAATTGTGAATTAGGATACTAATTTTGATGTCTATAAACATAGGGTGATATTCCCGTCTATCTTGATTTAGCCAAGCAAGATCTGAAAATGCTTGAGTAAGATCATTTCATATCTTTTCCTCAACAACTACCTCATGAGAAAAGAGACAGTGACATGTACTCGTTACTATATACATAGAGTAAATGATTTGAGGAAATGGATATGTAATGAATATACAGGAAACGATGCATATAATGCAGGTGGAACAACAATCCACTGTGCATTATTGATGCCTTTTAACAAGTCACATTTTCTTCCACTCAACAAAGAAATGTTAGATACCTTGTCAAAGCTTTATGACGAACTACAACTTGTGTTGATAGATGAGGCATCCTTGATTTGAATTCGCTTCTTATATTCTATTGACAATCGACTGAGAAACATAAAACATGTCCAAACCAAATACTTTGGAAACCTGGATATGGTATTTTGTGGGGATCTTTACCAAGAACAACCCATACAAGATTCTCTCATATTTGAGTAACCTATAGTAAACATGCAAACAATGACGCATGGATTTTGGAAAGACAACATAAATTTCTTTGAATTACATACTACAAAGCGTCAGGAAAATGAATATTTTATCGCAATTCTAAATAGAATGCGTAAAAACAACCAAACATGTGATGAATTAACATATATCAATTCAAGTTGCATGCAACCTTCCCCGACTGAACCAACCTTACCTTAACTATTCTACAAGAATAATGATGTTTTAGTGCATAACAAGTATATTCTATCGCTCATGCCTGGCAATGATATCATCATCAATTCAATTGATCTTGAAGAAGAAAACCATGGCAATGTACCATGTCATCAACATACAACAACTTTTCGTTTGCAACTTGTCCTAAAATTAGATATGCTAGTTGAAATATATGTCTGGAACTATGATTCACAGGATGGCCTAGTAAATGGTGCAAATGAAATGCTCAAAGATTATACCAAAATAGAAAAAGTTAATGTCCTCTGGATTAAGTTCCATGACCCACACATTGGCCACTAAAAAGACAACAAATTAACTTATCTATATAATTCAAACACTTTGCGTGAATAAACACCTATATTGTGAATATCAAAACAAATATCAACATCGGTAAAGACAAGTCAACTGAAGATTCGAAAACAGTTTCCAATTCAACTTGCATGTGCACGTACAATCCACAAATCACAAGGACTAACACTTGATAGTGTTGCCTTCGACCCTGTTGGAATACGAATACATGGACTTGTATACACAGCTTTGTCCCATGTCATAAACATAGAGTCATTGTATTTGCTAAGCGCTCTTACAAAAGATAACTTCAAAGTAAAACATAAAGTTGATACTGAGATGCAACGCCTTTAGACTAGTGAAAAATGGCATCTGCAATATGATTACCAATCCATACAAACAAAATCATCTGTATCAATTCTATCACTTAAGACACGCAATTTAAATGAACATATGAATGATATACTCAATGAATATGACACAATGGAATCTGATACTCTATGCTTGCAAGAAACATACATGACATTATGCATGCAAAATAAGAAATTTTCAAATCACACTTGCATATCAAGTTACATTATACATAGAGTGATGATATTAGTGAAAAAACATATAACAATTTTGGTTCATATGCATTTCGAAGAAAAAGATGTTGAGATGGTGCTAGCAAGAGTAATTTTCCATGGATTTCAAATTACAATATTCAATTTCTATGTCGCTATGTGTGCAACATTGCCAACATAATGAATGTTTTTTCAAATGCATTACAACATTTACATCTGAACGAAACCATTATCGTTCTAGGAGACTTCAATGTTGACATGCTACAAACTAGTGCCATAACAAAAGAATTGGAAAACTAAATGTGCAATTACAATCTTCGCTTTCTTTTGGTTAAGATAAAGCATGTACAAAACAAACTTGTTGACCATGTATGGTCAAATGTGCCCATTTCACAATACACCCTCTTTATCTTAGACACATACTGGTCTGACCATGATACAATTTGTCTTTTACTTGAATTATGAAATATACATCAAACATATTACAAAATCATATTTCCATGTCTCAAAGCATATCTGGATACTTTTTTGCACAAAACCAAATCATTCAGCTAGGATCATCCAACTTCTTAATATTTTTTGGCTTGTAATATAATTTGGCCAGGAAAACTTCTATATAACCACAACCATGGATCAATAAAAACAAAGGTTGATGCTCCTAACTCTATCTTTTATTCTATTCCTTTGATTCTCATTTACTGTATGTACATATTACTTGTTTTCCCTTACATACCAACTTACATTCATGTTCATTGTATTTTGTGAATTCCCACATTAAAACAAATAGAATAACTAGGGAAGACGAAGGACTCTTAACCACAAATGTAGAAGAAGATATACAAAGGTGCATGCTTATACTCTTATTTTATAGTCCATTGTTTTGTTTCTCATTTATTATCTTTATATTTATTCTTCTGCTTTGCACCTAGTTTATTGTATGTAGATACTACATATCTTTCTGCATAATAACTTATCTTCATGTCAATTGTATTTTTTGTATTGCTACATTGAAATAAATAGAACTGTATTTATTTTTTTACATGTATTTCTATATGCCAACTTACCTTCATGTCCATTGTATTTTTTGCATTGCTACATTGAAAGAAACAAACTAGTTGGACAAGAGGATGAAATCTTATATGCCACAGCAGAGGAAGATGAAGTACAATCTTTGAAAAGGTACACAAATAGTGATAGTAAATCAAACACACAAAATGAGTAGGTGGATAAAATATTGGACTAGAAAACGATGATTTGGAAACAATGGGCCTTTGTTGACACTTCCCGCTTTCGAAAATTGCCCTCCCCTTTTCTATTTTCCCACTCTCTTTTATCCCCTTTTTTCCCCTCTTCTATACTTAACCAAATTCCCCTTTCTTTTTACCCTCTAATTTCCCTTTATGACAGACTCATGGGTTCACATTTCTATTCATCCTTCTATATCACGAGTCCAACCGACTACTTCCCCATTCCATACTTAGCCACTTTTTCGATCGCGGGTTCTCGGGCTGGCGGGCTCAAAAATTTTCTTATATTGTTATGTGTCCCGCAAAGAACACCTAGAGTTTCGCGATATAAGAATTGATAGCTGGACTCCCAGGCTGGAAGTATCAAGAATGCACTTTTATTTTTCTATGACCTACAAACAACACCCGTAGTTATACGATATACAGATTGACCACCAGACTCCCCCATCATGCCCTATTCTGTGTTACAATTTTTTGCACTCAAAATTTCTGAGAGATACAATTTGACCGTCGGTTCCTCACCTCTCCTAAGTATGTGAAATCCAAAAAAATTATGAACAATATACAATGCATATTCTTATTTAGTCGTTCTGATGTTCATGTACACATGCTTGCATTAGAAAAAGTTGGACGAGTGACATGGGCATGAGTAGTCAATCATCGCAAACATCAATAGAACGACAAGGGCAAAGGTAAAGAGTCATACATTATTATCTTTCTATGTTTACCAAACAAATATCCCGAGTTATTTATTCATCAATGCCATGATAAATATGTTGATGTCATCTACAACACATGATTTTCAGTTCACGAGAAGTATCAACGAGCACAAGTGAAACACCCAACATAATGCAATCTCCACAGACTAAGAGGTATGGTTACAAAAATATGACCTGCATACTTCATCCAAATTGTGCATCTACTTGTACATTTATTCCCAAAACAAATGACACAAACTACCTTTCGCATTACTTTTTCTGTTCAAAAAATGTCATCGGGTCTAAACTTATAACACCCAATATACTATCGATGAAGGCTTGAACAACCACCAAACTGGACAAGTGTTCGTAAGGGAAATAATGGAAATGTATAGAAACTACTTAGACAAGGAAAACAAAACTAGATGCATTATGTGTGCTGACATGATAACGAAGCCATGATGACAGTCACACTAACTATCCCTACACATTTTGTCTAGAAACATGCAGAAAAGATCTTTCCAGGTAATGGGATATCCATTACAAATTTTAATATATTACAGAAAAAAGGTATATGACCGTGGCGATTTTGATCCAGGTGGATATCAGTGGCCACCCACCTTTTCCAAATGGCTCAAAACTACTTTCTGGCAATTTTGGCAATTTACTATTTTTAGCAGGTTTTAACTTCCGAGGCCATTTTGAGGGACCAAATGAAGGTTTTTTGAGATAGAGGTTCTAAATGATATTCAAAGGAATGATTGAGCCCCAAAAATGAATCTCCTCGACGATACCTTTCCAACGATCTATCACACGCCTAAAACGGAGATCGTATGCAAAAGTTACAACCCCGGGAAGTTGATGTACTCACTTACCCAAACGGGGCCCACATGACTTTTGGCGCTTCATCTCCCAGGGTTAGGTTTTTGGATGTCTAAGGTTTTTGGCATTCCTTCTTATTGTAAAAGGGCCTTCATAGCCTCATTGTAATGATCTTCTTACGAATGCGAGTAGCTGTCACATCTCTTCTCAAAGATAAGTTGCCACCATTCTAGCGAGTCTTCCACTCTGTATTTTTACAGTCTATGTACATTTATTTCATTTATAGAAATCATGTATTACTGTATATCTGTGTTTATGGTTGCATCTCCAACACATTTCTGTTATATTATTGAATATCTGTGATATCTCTATGCATTTCTTTATTATATCTCCAATCTCATTTTGTGCCGAAAATAATCCGGATCAGTGGTATCAGAGCAGGCTGCTCTTGATCATTTTTTTCAGTGCATGTCCCCGACGAGGTATGAGTATAGCAAGTTGGGTCTCGATCTTGTATCTCTTGAATAAAATCTCTCTCGCACACCCAATAAACCCTCAATGGCAGAAGAAAATAAAAACGACGGAGCAGACGATCCTATCAATATGTTGCTTGAGCAAGCTCTCACGCGACAGAGGGATGAACTGATGGAAAATTTTTCCCACATCCTTCAACGCCTGTCGATAGCATCAGGCGCATATTCATCAAGCGACCACTTTGGAGGCACCTCGCCTTTCAAGTTACAAGTTAATTTTGATATTCCTGTATTTGAAGGACAGATAGATGCAGAAGCCCTATAAAAATGGTTAACTCTGTTGGAAGGTTATTTCTCTGTTCACAATTTTTTCGACAAAGAAAANCTGGGAGCAAAGTTCCATGGAGGAGTCTGGAATATATGGCATCGATCCCACTTGGGATTTTTTTTTTGGATGCAGTACAAGAACAATATTACCCTGTTGGCAACTATGAGGACTAGTACATGAGATGGACCACGCTGTAGCAAGAGAGGGGCCAAGCAGTTCCGAAGTTCACCAATACCTTCCATACCTTGCGCACCAAGCTAGGTATCAAAGACTCAGAGTGACATTTGGTTCTGAAATACTGTGGGGTACACAGATACATCCAAACTGAAATGGATTTTCTAGACATCTCATCACTCGGTGTTGCTTATCAATATGTTGTTAAAATTGAGCAGAAATTTAAGCACCAGAACAAATGGGAATTCGGGTCTACAAATCTGCAACAACCAAAGTATGAAAAACATGGCCCTAACAAGTAGTCTCCTGAAAACCAGTCTAAGACACAACAAAATAAGGGTCATGGGAAGACAAAGAAGGACACCAGAAAATGGTGCGAGTTCCACAAAAGACCCTGGCACAACACCGATGAATGTCGCTCAAAATAATCATTGGTGGTCGAGATCAAAGACAAAGAGCCGAACCCTGATTCTGAATCTGATTCTGAAAATAATGGTAAAGGACATATCATTGATGCAGACCCCACTGCTATTATCGCGACCGCAGCAATTCAACCAGAAGAACCAACAGATCCTGANCGCAACCATATTGCATCAGGTGGTCTCACCAAGGATGAGATCTTCATTTCAGCGAGCATTGTCGATTGTCATATGGAATCCATCCCTTCAAGGATGAGGTATTATGTGATGTTTCCCCATTGGATTTCTTTGATGTTCTCTTGGTCCAACCATATATGTGGAGACGCCACATTGTTTATGAGTCTCGACCCCGTAGTGTCATTGTTACTTTGGGGAGTCATCTCTACAGAATACCAGAGGTAGTTCTGACTACTGTTCCACCTAAAAAGTTCCACAAGGTAGTATCTCATACTACAAAATTCAGCTTCTTCACAATCTGTTCAAAATGAGAACAAAAGGACACTGCAACCACTACAGCCTTGCCCCAAGCACATTTTATCCAACAGAAGTAGGTCGACAACGTTGCAGCAAAGTGAAAATATTTCTTATGCACATCATCCTCTCATGTATCTCGACTTGTTGAGCAGCCTCAACCGCAACAGGTTCATGACAGATTTCCACAAACTGAGCAACGTGACGTCTCCAGCAAGACAAGCAGCTCAGCAAGATGCAGATTCAACAAATATTTTTCTCTCTCCCCCGGGAACTCAATGTAATGGAGACCATTGCTTCCTAAGGAGGGAGGATTGATCCAGGTGGATATCGGTGGCCACCCACATTTTCCAAATGGCTCAAAACAGCTTTCTGGCAATTTTGGCAATTTACTATTTTTAGCACGTTTTAACTTCCGGGGCCATTTTGAGGGCCCAAATGAATGTTTTTAAATATATAGGTTCTCAATGATATAGAAAGGCATTATTGAGCCCCCAAAATGAATCTCATCAACGATACCTTTCCAACGAGCTATCACACGCCTAAAACAGAGATCGTATGCAAAAGTTACGACCCTGGGAAGTTGATGTACTCACTTACCCAAACAGAGCCCACATGACTTTTGGTGCTTCATCTCCCAGAGTTAGGTTTTTGGATGTCTAGGATTTTTGGCATTCTTGCTTATTGTAAAAGGGCCTTCAGAGCCTCATTGTAATGATCTTCTTGCGAATGTGAGTAGCCATCACATCTCTTCTCAGAGATAAGCTACCACCATTCTAGCGAGTCTTCCACTTTGTATTTTTACAGTCTCTGTACATTTCTTTCATTAATAGAAATCGTGTATTACTGTATGTCTGTGTTTATGGTTTCATATTTGATACATTTATGTTATATTATTGAATATCTGCGATATCTCTGTGCATTTCTTTATTATATTTCCGATCTCATTTCGTGCCGAAAATAATCCGGATCAGATTTTGATTGGATTATATCGCTCAATGAAACAAGTATTGTCCAAAAATTTCCCACGGTTTTTTCATAATATCTTTTCGTAACAAACAAAAACAATCAACCAACTTTCACACAGCAACGACATTTACCCAATCAGAACCATTGGTGCAGATGTCACACTCACAATAAAAGTTGGCTCGCAACACATTCTCCATATAAAATATGGAGAGCCAACCAACAACAAGGCAATGGTATCATTCTCCATATCCAGTTGTTTCCTTTACTTTCACATGCTCATATATCTCAGTTATGTTACACAACTATTACACTATTCCATGTTTCGGCACCTATTCAAATTTATTTTCCTCAATGGAACATAAATTGCATAAAGGAAAATTTCTACTTATGCTCTTCAAAAATATAACAAAGAAAAGAGATGTTAAAGAAAGAATCGTTTGCACAACCCAAGCAACATTTGTAACAAAATTGCAAACAAACATAGTACAGGATCTCAAGAAACTAACTAGCTTGACGACTGTTGTATGTATACATCTACAATTCTATCCACACTTTGCACATAAAAATTGCCTTAAACAATTTTGTGCAGCTTTTATGTTGTACACTTGTATATTATATTGTTCAATATATTAACTACTATTCTCACGTGCACAGGTTGAGGGTGTTTTGGTTGCAAAAAATGTGTATTTGACCCCCTTCGAGCCTATGTGTTCCAAATTCAACTCTCCTGGTTCTGCGTCTTCTTTCATATATTATGGAACAATTGATTTCCTATGATGCAGTACAAAATTCCCTTACATATAAAGACATTTCCTCAACGCTGCCAGCTGAACCCTCAACAATACTATTGTACATTGTACAATTAGACAACATGTATTACAAGATGTGCTTCATGGGTTGGAAAAATTCTCATATGAAGTATACCTACAAAGAAAGGAAAACAGTGTCTACATGTTACACGACTTTCACGTCCATAGCAAATTTACATTAAATGAGGACAATGCCATACTGCATATCGGCTGATATCATGCGTTGACAAGAAACAAAACAATTTGATCTATATATGTCCATACTACCCAATCAAGATATGAATAGAGTTTTGCAGTGCCATGGCAAATTGAATTGGAAGCGCATAAGATTGTTCAGTTTAGGAATGAGAATCATGAGTAAATACCTCATTCAAAGTATCCAACTGTGAATAAATCAGGTCCATCATTTGAGCTGTCAAAATGGCTTGATCCTCTGACCAAAACCATCAGGAATTTTCAATAATATTGAAAATTTGGCATTGTTCAAACTCCATTAAGTTAAATGTTAACACTCTTTTCTAGAACTAGTAATGTTACAACATTTTCAGGTCAACGTGATCTTGGTTCATAGTACTATCAGAAGAAAATGTTCATAGTGATCTTGGTTCATAGTAATATATTAATCGAAAAATTTCTTGTTGCCCATTTGGGGATTTGGTTATAGATGGGATACAATGCCCAATGTCCATTGATTTTTTTATGTCTTGTGTTTGACAGACTTTTGTTCATGTGCTTTCATACTGTAGTTCAAGGTTCTCATGGGCCCGGTTTTTGAATTATGGTTGCATGATAAATCCAGGATCTTAGCAGTTTTTCTATGATCTTAAAGAATATACAAGACCTGCCTTGCCTTTTAATGTAAGCTCTGTGAAGCAAATGTAATATGCAGTTCATTTTAGCACTTTTACTTGATAGATGAAATTACCAAAATTCTTCTTCATAAATATTTTGAAATAAAAGGATATATGTTAGGTGAAGTCCAATGGGACTATGATATCAATCACAGAAAATTAAAATTAAAATCCATCGTTGTTTTACTTACGGTCAAGTTGACAGTACAATAATTTTACTTGAACAACCCTCCATTGATTTTTCTATAGCTTTTTTATGCTTCTCTTATGCAAACACATCCTAGAAAGTATAACTATGACTCACTTTCTCTATTCCTTGTTTGAAGAGCTTGTTCACCTGTCTAATGCACTTCATAGTTACTGTAAAGACCATCAATGGGGCTTTGTTAACACCAATTCCCTCTTTCAAAAATTTCCCTCCCCTTTCTTTTCCTCCTCTACTTTACCTTTCCATTTACTTAGTCGTTTTTCGAAAAATGTCTAAGTGCGTGGGTTACCAGATTCACGCGTTCACATTTTCACCAATGATTTTATATCATGAGTCTGACCGAATGCTTTCCCATTACATACTAAACAACTTTTTTGATCACGGGTTTCCGGCCAGATGGGATCAAGATTGTGCTTCCATTGTTCCTCCCCTACAAAGAACACCCAGACTTCCTCGATATACAAATTGACAACCAAATTTCCCTTTCTTTTTCTCCTCTACTTTCACTTTCTGGTTACTTAGTCATTTTTCCAAATATGTCTCATGCTTTTATATCACGAATCTGACCAACCACTTCCCCATTCCATACTTGGAAACTTTTCCAATCGTTAGTTCTCGAGAAGGTGTGCTCAACATTGCGCTTCCATTGTTCTGGGACATACAAACAACACCCGGAGTTCCATGATATACAAATTAACCATTGAATTCCTCCATCATGCCTTGTTCCGTGTTACACATGTTTTAGTCAAAAGTTCGGAGACATACAATTTGACCATATGGCCCTCACGTCTCCTAAGTATAACTTGTGACCTTATTTTGAAGCCTGACCGACCACTTTCCATACTTGGCCATTTCTTGGAATCTCTTTCACGGGTCGTCGGGTTGGTGGGTTCATGAAATGTCCAATCCTTAATTGTTCTTCGTCGTCCCCACCACCTTCGCACTTATTTCTAAATATGAAATTATTAAGCTTTAATGCTAACATCTCATCATGCAAAAACCATAAATATTGTCATTAATGGGTGAAAGGCTCGAGGAGATCTCCCATTAACGAATTAAACTAATATTTGTGGAGGGTTATATTATTCCTTCCGAGTGTTCATTTAAAACATCATGGAATCTCTTTCATGCGTCATCGGGTTGGAAGCTTTAGGAAATCTCCAATCCTTAATCTCTCTTCGTCGTTCCCTCCACCCTTGCACTTCTTTCTAAGTATGCAATTAGTAATCTTTAATGGTAACAACTCATTATGCAGGAACCGTAGAAATTGTCATTAATCAGCGAGAGGCTCGAGGAGATATCCCATTGATATGCATTAAACCAAGATTTGCAGAGGGTTATATTATCCCTTCCAAGTGTTCATTTCAAACATCATCTGGAGCAAACAGACATTCTCGTCAACTTATGGCAGCAACTCGACAACAGTTCTATCAAGATACAGTAAACACCTTCGGGCATGATGACCAGAACTTTTAGTGGTTTGGGGCATATTCTTACTACTCATCCCCTTCCTCCTAGAAGGAATTAAGGAGATGGTCCCTTGGTGCGTCGAGAGATATTTTTTAAGCCAAAGAATTCCAAGGCAACCCCGCCTGCTCAGACAACCCCCCCTGCGTTTATTTGTTTTATAACCCTATAAACGTGTATTCCTACGCCCCTATGTTTATTTGTTTTGTAACCCTATAAATGTTTATATCCCACATTCTCTCTGTATATCCATCGCCTGCCCCAAATTTCAAGGATTTTGTAGAAAATCACGAAAGAATGGTCGACGCAAAAGTTGATGCGGTTGATTTCGAGTCGGAAGAAGGTGATCCGATAAACAATGATACGAAGATAGATGATGGAAATGTGGATGTTGTTCCCACTCTTGCACCAAAATTGAAATCCACCATAATGGGGGGAACTTCCCATATCGGTGATGGCGGCCCTAACAAGACCAAATGAAGGGGTTTTGGAAAAGAAACTGAATCTGAACGCAATAGCCATTTTGCAGCTCGAGATTTTGAGTCTCTCAACTTGGATAACGGTCATGGCCCTCAGAGATGTATCCTTTCCTTTAATTTTTAGGGTTTTGGATTAGGGCTTGGATTTGTCCCTGGTGTAGGTTGTGTCCCTGAAGTCTTTGACTGTAAGGAGATGGTCTCGTAATTATTAAATAATGTATTGGCTCAAGTAATTTGATCAAATATTAAGAATTGAACAATTATATGGCTATGCATTGTGTTGATCACATGAGGCTTCTATGGAAACATAAATGAATTTCACATAGTTTCAAACCAACATTCAATTCCATTTGTAATGTAGATAGAACATAGCAACACTAATTCACGATGCGGGAGTTGGGACCTCGCCCAAAAAGTTTCATTCTCATCTCAACCTTGTTGAGCGAACGATCTCTTATTTCCCTCTCTATTCCTTGATTCCTTCACTCGAAAAGGAAACATATTATTGGTTGTCTATCCCCTGGCCTCTATTTGAGCACTTTTACTTTCTTAATGAAATTACCAAAAATTTTCTTCACAAATATTTTGAAAAAAAAATGATATATGCTAGCTTAAGTCAAATGGGGCTATAAAATCAACCACGATATTAAAATTCAAGTTCTTCATTGTTATACTTACGATCAAGTTGACAGTACAACAAGTTTATTTCAACAACCCTCCATTGATTTCTCTGTAGCTTTTTGATGCTTCTCTTATGCAAAAACATCCTGGAAAGTATAACTATGACTCACTTTCTCTATTATTTGATTGAATAGCCTATAAAATTGTCTAATTGACTTCATAGTTACTGTTTTTCCTAAAGTCTGCACTTGAGTGCTAAAGGGCAGAGCCAGGCCACCGGAAATTTGGAATGGTCATTCTTTTGAATTTGTTGGTGAGTTAGAGGGTTGTTTCACCAAGACAAAAGCATGATCAAATTAGAAAGATGATATGGATGAGGGTTCTCCTTGGCGGGTAGCACAGTAATGACAAACAAGTGAAATAATAGAGGTAAAAAAGGAGGGAAATAACAAACCATTCAATGAATAATCAACTACAAGAAGTTTAATACTTAAAATAATATTTCAAGGCAATAAACAATGTATCAAAAACACAATTACTCCCATGGGTTTCAATAAAAACAAATCTTCATCAAAGCATTAGCTAATGCACCTTAGTCGGCTGAAATGATCAATAGCACAATCTATGAAATCGACCTCCCTATTATCGAATCAACAAAGATGAATATTATGGGATCAAAGAATTTTTTTTGTGTGAGAATTGAATTGGAAAAAACTGTTACTTGTTCTACTTTTTTAAGGCCTTATGATAGTAAGAATGCAAACTTATCCTAACCCACTTTTATATACAAAATCCAAACATCAATAGTGCTTGTAAATCAAGTATACATAGTTATAGCAAAAAATCAAGTTATGGTTTATATTTGCATTTTCTCACACCCTTTTTAATGATAATAGAACAATAGAAAACGAGTATGTGGATAAAATATTGGACTAGAAAATGATGATTTTGCAACAATGGGGCTTGTTTGAGACCAATACCCGCTTCCGAAAATTTCCTTCCACTTTTCTATTTTCCCACTCTCTTTTATCCCCTTCTTTTCCCTCTTCTATACTTAACCAAATTCCCCTTTATTTTTCCCCTCTACTTTCTCTTTCTTGTTACTTAGTAGTTTTTTTAGAAAATGCCTAAGTGCGCAGGTTGGCGGACTCACGGGTTCACATTTCCACTTATGCTTTTATATCACGACTTCGACCGACCACTTCCCCATTCCATACTTAGCCACTTTTTCGATCGCAGATTTGTGGGAAGGTAGGCTCTAGATTGCACTTCCATTGTTCTGTGACCTACAAACAACACCCAGAGTTCCACAATATACAAATTGACCACCAGACTCCCACATCATACCCTCTTCTATGTTACACATTTTTCACTCAAAATTTTCGAGACATAAAATTTGACCGTCGGGCCCTCATGTTTCTTGAGGATCCCTTGTCACCCTATTTTGAAGCACGTCCAACCTCTTTCCATACTTGTTCATTTCTTTGAATCTCTTTCGTAGATCATCAGGTTGACGGGTACACGAAATCTCCAATTCCTAATTGTTGCTCCTCGTGCCCGCCACCTTCGAACTTCTTCCCAAGTATGAAATTAGTAAGGTTTAATGCTAACAACTCATCATGCAGCAACCGTAAATATTATCATTAATGAGCTAAAGGCTCAAGGAGACAGTCACAATGATTATCCCTACACAACTTGTCCAGAAACATACAGAAAAGATATTTCCACATAATGGTATATCCTTTACAAATTTCAATATTTTAGCGAAAACAAGTTTGACTGATCGTTTCCCTATACTATGCTTAGCCACTTTTTCAATTGCAGGTTCCTGGACAAGCGGGCTCAAGATTGCGCTTCCATTTTTTTGCGACCTACAAACAACACCCAGAGTTCCGCGATATACAAATTGGTCGTCGAACTTCCACATCATCCCCTCTTCAGTGTTACACATTTTTCACTCAAAAGTTTCGAGACATACAATTTGACCATCGGGCCCTCGCGTCTCCTGAGGATCCCTTGTCACCCTATTTCAAAGCCTGTCCAACCACTTTCCATACTTGGCCATTTCTTGGAATCTCTTTCATGGATCGTCGGGTTGGCAGGTTCATGAAATCTCCAATTCCTAATTGTTGTTCCTCATTCCCGCCACCTTCGAATGTCTTCCCAAGTAGTTTTTTTAGAAAATTCCTAAGTGCGCGGGTTGGCAGACTCACGGGTTCACATTTCCACTTATGCTTTTATATCACGACTTCGACCGACCACTTCCCCATTCCATACTTAGCCACTTTTTCGATCGCAGATCCGCAGGAAGGCAGGCTCTAGATTGCACTTCCATTGTTCTGTGACCTACAAACAACACCCAGAGTTCCACGATATACAAATTGACCACTAGACTCCCACATCATACCCTCTTCTGTGTTACACATTTTTCACTCAAAATTTTTGAGACATACAATTTGACCGTCGGGCCCTCATGTTTCTTGAGGATCCCTTGTCACCCTATTTTGAAGCACGTTCGGCCTCTTTCCATACTTGTCCATTTCTTTGAATCTCTTTCATGGATCATCAGGTTGACGAGTACACGAAATCCCCAATTCCTAATCGTTGCTCCTCATGCCCACCACCTTCGAACTTCTTCCCAAGTATGAAATTAGTAAGATTTAATGCTAACAACTAATCATGCAACAACTGTAAATATTGTCATTAATGAGATAAAGGCTCGAGGAGACAATCACACTGACTATCCCTACTTAATTTGTTCAGAAACATGCAGAAAAGATCTTACCATGTAAAGGGATATCCACTACAAGTTTCAATATATTAGCGAAAACGAGTCTGACCAACCATTTTCCTATATTATACTTAGCCACTTTTCGATTGTGGGTTCCTAGACAAGCGGGATCAAGATTGTGCTTCAATTGTTCCGCGACCTATAAACAACACTTGGAGTTTCGTGACCTAAAAACAACACCCGGAGTTCCATGATATACAAATTGACCATTGGACTGCCCCAGATTCATGCCCTCTTCCGTGTTACACATTTTTCATTCAAAATTTTTGAGACATACAATTTGACCATCGGGCCCTCACCTCTCCTAAGTATCCATTGTAACCCTATTTTGAAGCCCGACCAATCGCTTTCCATACTTAGACATTCCTTAATCGCTCTTCCCCGTCCCCGCCACCTTCGCACTTCTTTTTAAATATGCAATTAGTAAGTTTTAATTATAACAACTCATCATGCAGGAACCATAAAGATTGTCATTAATGAGAGAAAGGCTCGAAGATCTTTCCCATTAATACGCATTAAACCAAGATTTGTGAAGGGTTATCTTATCCCTTCCGAGTGTTCATTTCAAACATCATGGAATGTATTTCACGGGTCGTCGGGTTGGCAGGTTCACGAAATCTCCAATCCTTAATTTCTCTTTTTCGTCCTCTCCACCTTCGCACTTCTTTCTAAGTATGCAATTACTAAGATTTAATGCTAATATCTCATCATGCAGGCACTATAGAGATTGTCATTAATGAGTGAAAGGCTCGAGAAGATATTCCATTCACACACATTAGACCAAGATTTGTGGAGGGTTATATTATCCCTTCTGAGTGTTCATTTGAAACATCATCTAGAGAAAATAGATGTTCTCGTCAACTTATGGCAGCAACTCGACAACAGTTCTATGGAGATACAATGAACATCTTCAGGCATGAGGACCAGAACTTCCAGTGATACAGGGCATATTCTTACTACTCATCCCCTTCCACCCATAACGAAGTAATTTTGACTTCTGGAATTACTCGTGCAGGCTGTGTCCTTGAAGTCTTTGAATGTAAAGCATTGGTCTCTTGGTGCGTCGAGAGATATATTTCAATCCAAATAATTATTCCACTGTGTGCTCACTCTCCTATTTCTTTGTCACCTCAGGTCTTTCACAAGATGTTGAGATTATAGGAGCCAACATTAACCTTCAAAGGAGAAGACTGCAAAGAGTTCCTAAAAAAGCATGATAACGGGTTGGACCTCTTACCCGAGTTCCTGGAAGACCCAACGACGGTTCTTGAATATATCACAAGTTTGGAGGTTAGTTCATTTAGAAATCCATTCCGAGAAATTCTTGGATGTTTACAAGAATACACAGGAAGCATTTCCCGCATGATTATTTATATTTTTTATGTCATGGTCAAGGAAAAAGACATTTTTTATTGGGGGAAGCTAATTTCCATTGGAACCTGTTCCCAATTGTCATGATTCAAACAGGAGAAGATCCTACTTGGTTTTCGCGATAGCGCATTACTGTTCATTTCCAAAACTGTTTGTGTCCAAGAAGGTAAACTGTGAATTCAACCCAATAACCTTCTAGTACCAGGCCTTGTGCAGGCACAAGGCCTCTCATTGTTTTTATGAGGTTTTTAATGAATTTGTCTCAGTTTTCAAAGATTTATTGTTAGGAAAGGATGCTCCTCGGATGTCTGAACAGGAAACCAAGTTTTTGGATAGTAAGGGGACACTTGAACAAATGGAGAATTACAATGTCATAATGCTTTTTGGCTCCAAGGAAAATCTTTATTTCCTTCCATGTCACATTACAGACATAATGTTTGTTACATAAATAGCAAGGCAACACAACTACTAGTTGCATTTTTCCATGAGAAGAGAAAAAATAGTTCATTCCTCTGCCTTGGAAAGTCGGGGACTTCGTGTTCAGAAACGTCAATAAGATTGACGGATTCGTAGGCCATTTCAACAACTTGAACCTAAGATATGTTGAAAGGATAAGAGGGTATGACCCTAATGGGATTTTTGTAGAACATTTACTAATAGTTGGCTTCAGTAATTATTTTATCCATACACTCCTAAACGAAGACAGAGACAATGACGACAACACTCTTGCTCCTGACGTTGGTGACCTAGAGACATTGAAAAGCACCAATGAATTGTACAAACAACAAGGAAAAGGCCCTGGTGAGAAGAGTATCCAATCCCCAGTTGCCACTCCCAAGAGTACAACATCTCGAAGCATCGCTCCAACAACCCACCCCAATACGAAAGCAACCCACAATTCTTCAAATGGAGGAGGAGATAAGAACCCTCCTCGAGGTAAAATTGATAGTTCTCATAAGCTTCCCGTGAGGAAGAAGAGAAAAAATGTTATGGAACAAGCGGAAGAGTCTCGAATTGAAAGTGAAGACATGGAACTTGAGACTGATATGGATAACGTATTCTGCAATGTTGATTAGCCTAGGGACGTGATCCACTATAATCCCCTAATGGAAATAGCTGAGACCAAGATTTTTGACGACGATGAATCCTTCGTATTCCAGAGCATTGTTTTTGACAACGAATCTAAAAATTTAATTATTGAAAAGAGAGATGTAAGAAATAAGAAAGGAAAATCTAGTTCAGAGATTAACCTTAGGAACATGCAGTCATCCCAAATCTCTCGACTTCACCGAGCAACTAGAGATTCTCTTGATGATTCCATTGGAGGAATTGAGGCGGAGAATGCCAGACTAAAGGACCGAATCAAGGAATTGGAGGAAGCTTTGATTCCTATCCCATTGTTTGCCAATCCTTTAGTAATAACCATGCCTGCCACCCCTGTAACCAAGTTAAAAGGATCCTCCGGCCTCCTCACATCGTGTAGAGGCTATGTGGAGAAGAATATCAAGAAAATAATGGAGCTAATTACTCAATCCTGAGAAACATAATAAAGTATAGCTTCCTTTGGAATGAAGGCACATGCCTTGCAGGAACATTTGCAGGTGGATTTAAAAAATGAAGAAAGTTTCTATCTAGACATAGTCCTCCCTTTTGGCATCAATGTCACCAACATGACAGACATGAGAAGAAGACAAGAAGATCTCCCCTCCCCAAACCGAATCAAACAATCAAATGCATGCTGGAAAGAGAAATTTAAGAACCTACATCTCATTGTCCAATCATGTGAACAAGCCATATCAAAGAAAGAAGAATTATTCAGAAAGTTGACCGAAATAGACTTAGCCGGAAGTACCAACGAGGTCCAAGACTCCAACTTAATCCTCAACTCCTTGTTCTTAACCAAGCAAGCCTTCGATGAACAAGTTGAGATTTTTAAGGGGTTGTCTTTATAAAAGTTTTACAACATCCTTGAATATGGTGAAGATGATGTGGACAACTTGCTAGTGGACTATTCGATACAAAATGAAGAAATTGAACAGGCTTTGCGTAATCTTTCTATCGATCTAAGGGAATTAGAAAGCGAGTTTTTCAACATAAAAATTCGGCATGAGATCAACGTGGCCCCCATGAGAAGCTACCTTGAAGAATGGATCGAAAGGGAAATCAACAAGCTTACCGAAAAAGGGCAACATGTGGTTGGCACAATTCCAACAATCGTCGACGAGAGCAATAAAAAGGTATGAACAAGCAAATAGGAAAGGGGGAGAGAGATATCATCATAGTAAGTCTATACTGATCACATCCTGCTTTCTTTATCAATCCAATTATTCCACCTCTTTAAATAGAAATGTCTAACCAAAGACTCATAACTTCCAATTTCTTATTTTCAGGTCTTGCTCTCTATCGTCGCCCACTTCTTCTTTCTACAGTCATATTTCTTGTACTTATTTATTTTATGGTCCGCGGGAGCCCCAATTCCAGTCTATATAACAAACACATTTAAATTTTGAGGAATATGTAACAAACATTATTATTTTTTGATTAATTTCAAAGAAAACTACTTCGGGAACAATCTCAACGGTGTCTTGTAACCCTGTTTTCAGAATGCAAAGTTAGTTCTCTTTAAGCATGTCGGTCATCTTCTTTTATTTTTATGTGCTCATAAATTTTTATATTGAACTATGTTGGATGTCAGGAAATTGTTTTTATTTAATTTGAATGTTTAATGTGTGTGATTCCTGGTCCTATTTTTCAGGAACCTTTATTTCAAAAAAAAAAAAAATTCTATCATTTTGTATTGCTTTAAGTCATTACGATGAAAATTCTCTAAGTCCCACATTTGAACTATACACGCCCCATTAAAAACTTAAAGACGAGTACCACATCTATAAAAACCCAGTAGGATTGACATCCTCGTTAGGTTTCCATTTCAGTCCTAACAGATTCAAGGGTGAACAGACTTGTAAATACATCTA
>SNQJ01S0156995.1:9121-19715 GCA_010110895.2 Picea sitchensis
GTAGGCTTCTTCAAAAGAAGTCGTGCGAGTAGCGGTATGGTAAGATGTGTTATACCACCATTCATCTAGGGGTAACCACTGATCCCATTGATTTTTTCGGTCAGATGAAAAACACCACAAATATGTTTCCAAACACTTGTTGACAAATTTGGTTTGGCCATCATTCTAGGGGTGATAAGAAGTATTGAGATGTAATTGTGTTCCCTGGAGCCTGAATAGTTCTTGCCAAAAATTTCTACTGAAAGTGGGATCTATGTTAGATACAATAGAATGAGGCATGTTGTCAAGCATGAAAATATGATCCATGAAAATCTAAGCCATTGTGGATGATGTAAATGGATGTTGAAGAGAAAAAAAATGAGCATATTTGGAAAGGATATCAACTACCACCATGATGATTGATTTATTGCCTTATTTAGGTAAGATCAAAATGAAATCCATAGAAATTTCCCTCCAAATAGTTGTTGGAATTAGAAGCAGTTGTAGTGTGCTTGGAGCTTTGAAAATTTCTCTCTTGTTCTATTGAAAGAGATCGCATTCAGCTACAAAGGTGCGAACGACCTGTTTCATACCATCCCATAAAAAAGAACATTTAACTTGTTCATAGGTTTTGGTAAACCTAGAATGCCTTGTTGTTGGTGAACCGTGAAGCTAAGAAATCATTGTGGATTTAATTTGTGACTGGTGGATTAAATAAATAAGACCTTTGTAGCAGAGATCTTCATTGTGCCAATAGTACACTCGAGAAAATACAAAATTGTTTTGCAATTTTTGGACTAGTCGAGAATTTTTAGGGTCTTGCAGCCATTCCTGGCGAACAACTTGGAGCCAATATGGTACAATGAAGGAGAGGGAAAAAAAGGATCCTTCTTCTTTGTACTTTCGAGATAGAGTGTCAACCACTAAATTTTCTTTTGCGTTATTATAAATGATCTCATAATCATATCCAAATATCTTGGTCACCCATTTTTGTTTCTCTTGGGATGAAATCCTTTGTTCTAGGAAATACTTGAGGATTTGATGGTTTATTTTAATTTGGAAGCATTGCCCCAATAGATAAGGATTTTAGAGATCCACAACATGAAAAATAGCCAACATTTCCTTTTCATATATTGATTGGATGAGATGTCACTCTGAGAGTTTCTTTCTAGTGAAGGCCAAAGGACTACCCTCTTCCATGAGTACTGCTCTAATTCCTTTCCTAGAGGCATCACATTCCATGAAAAAACTCCTTGCGAAGTTAATAAATTCCAAGACAAGAGTTGTGCACATGGCTTCTTTCAATGCTTGGAATGATTGATCATCTACTGGAGTCCAATTGAAAGCATTATTTTTAAGGAGAGAAGTAAGAGGCACTGCAATTTTTCCATAATCTTTAACAAACTTGAGATAATATCCTATTAAACTCAGAAACCCACACAATCTCTTAAGAGTTTTGGGGTACGACCAATCCTGCATAACTTCAATTTTCTTAGGATCCAACCAAACCCCATCCTTGCCGACAATATGACCTAAGTAATCCACTTTCATGTAAATGTGTTGAACCTACATAGAATAAATCTAGTTATAAAATACTACACACATTTGTAGAGAGAAATTGAGAAAGAAGAAGAAATAGAGAAAGAATTGAAGAATTTTGATTACCCGTAATGAATAATGAATAATTTACACATGATATACTTTGTATAACTCAATAAATCCACACTGGAGGAGAACCAATGCGCCATAGTGGTGGTCTAGAGTGATCTAGACACACACTAGTAGTTACGGGAGTGAAATTCCACCTAGTCTAGTCTCTCAAGCAGTTACGAGAGTGAACTGCCACCTAGCTGACTTTGTATACATGGCTGCCAATAAAATTACACTGCAAATCCATGTGAAAAATATACCAATCAAGTGTCTAAGGGCATGAATAAGAAAATGAAAATGTGGTTACATGCCAATAGCTATCATAGTCAATGTATACAATGGAGTACAAACTAATCTCCCATGATCATTGAATTCATATAGGTACTGGTCCAATGAAGAAGGAAGCAATAGCTCAGGAATTTTTTGGCCACATAGTGATGTCTTCAAGTCTTCTACACAATCCGCTAAGGGTGCAAGTCTACATCATGTGAATAAAGGAGTTGATGTCGAACATAATGAGACATCATTTGATTACCGATCATTGAAGTATACCGTTAACAAACACGAGACAACCTACCGATAATGAAAGTAGGTATCAAGGCACCAAGTACATTCTTACAGGTGTGAATAAAGGAGTCAATGTCGAACACCTGAAACATCCATCGATCATGAGACATTGATGTATTCCCAACTGTCGATGGCGAGAGAGCCTGCCACTAATGACTGCAAGCCTCAAGGTACTGATAAGACTCTAGGTCCAATTTCCAGAATAGATGGGTTGAATTCGATGGAAAGAGACCCGATGAAAGGAGAGAATTAAGGCATCTCTCATCATTTAGCATGAGGTACAAAGCAGGAGCTTCATGATTTGGTGGAAATCGGATGAAGAACATGTTCACAAACCAATGACCCTGCGCATCTTTTGTGCGTTCCAAGTGCAAGCGGTACACAAAAAAGACCCTCTGAATAACAACCAATGATGAAAAATGCTAACAAAGGTGAGGAAACCACCAATAAGTCTAATGGAATCCAAGACACTACACAAATCCCAATCTGTTAATAGATGTCTTTCCTTTTAACACAAGGGAAACCACCTAGTAAACAACCAATGATGAAATGTCAATTGTTGGGTTCAAGGTTACCTACCAATGATGAAAGTAGGGCTAGGGTGCATGATAGGACTACAGTATCATGTGATTCTGAGACAAGCTGAGGGTATGTCCAACATGAAAAGTCAAGATTTATGAGGAGTGGCTGATAGAGGTTGATAAACTTCCTTTGAACAAGAGCATGAGACATATGGAGGACTCTAAAAGCATAGACCTAATGATGAAACGATGAGATGCAGGAGGCATCAATTAAATTCTCTATAGGGATTGGAATAGTAACCAGTTGTTAGAGAAGACTCTATAATGAGATCAGCTTCCTAAGGCCATGCTAATACAAAAATTATGATGACAAATGGACTCAATAACTTTGTGATCTATTCAAAGGAAACACAATTGTTGCCATTATAAGATAATACTCTCTTCTTGCCCGTCTTTTTTTTTTTTCATAGACAAATGAATGTTATGATAGAGAGGAGGAAACAAGTGTCACAATTAAGAAAAACTAGTTCTAGTAGTGGAACGTACATATGCTCAATGCAAGTAAGTGCATGCAGGAGATAGACACTCGAGGGAATGTTCTCTCCTAGGTATAGGGTGTCAAATTTTGAAGGATATAAACAAGGTTCTGCTTGGTTGAGGATGAAAAAAATGCTGAGGCAAATCGATTATAACGCAAAGAGAGAACCGACTATAGGCTCCATACTTCAAGAAAGGGCATGAGATGCAGTCACAACTTAACACCAAAAAATGTCCTTTTTATGTATTTTAGTCTATTTGGTGTGAAAAAGGGATAAACTTGTGCCAAATAAACGTCTTTTCAAATCCAATTTACGAGTGTGAAAGAGACAATTTCACTCGAAAATATTTTCACTTTTGATAATGAGTCGGAAAAGAGCTTAACTAAGACTCACGACCTTTCAATTCCAATTTAACGAGTGTGAAAGGGACAAATCACTCAAGAATCTTTTCATTTTTTAGACTAGTCGGAAAAGAACTTAAATCAGACTCGTGGATGTTGTTCTAAGAAACATATAATGGGGGAGACCAAGGATCCTGTGTAGGAATTCTTTGAAAGGTCAAAAACTTACCAAGAGCTGACATAAGCTTGGGAAAAACCAAATCTATCCAAGTCGAGGAGGATAAAATACTTATAGAGGTTACCTTATCTACAATATATCAAAGAATGTCCCTTATATGGAAGGGTGTAGAAGAAGGAATTCTAGGCTCTACAAGATCATTCCAATCAAAGGAAACCACCCTAGCACTTGGAGGGAGCATACTTGAAGAGAGTGGAATGCTCCCTAATGAAGAAGGTACAAAAATAGAAATGATAAGGACATGGTCGAAGGATGCATCACCCTGCAAAAGAAGAGTGGGATTGACCAAAGATTGAATCGACAATGTCACTTACTTAGTCTTGTCACTCTCCAAGAGAAAAGTGGGATTGACCAAAGATTGCACTGACACGACTAGTAGTTGAATAGGATGTGACACAATAAGGTCAAGGGATGCATCAACCCCTAAAGGAAGAGGGATTTCAGTTGAATATTGCATTGACATGACTGTTGTATCAACCAAAGAAGGTTGGGAAGCCAAAGACAACTCATAACCTGAAGGACCCCTAGGAAAGGACCACTCTTCTTGTACCACGATAGTAGCAAAGTACAAACAAGTAAGGTGATCTCCTTTGCAAAGCCTACGAATGAAGTTGGGATTACTTCGTACATGTCTAGGCTTCTCAATCATATGAACATGCCCAACATGACTTGCAGTGGCTGGCGACATGCTCCCAGCATGACTTGTAGAGGCTAGTAGAAAATCCCCAACATGACTGGCAGAGGTTGGTGATGAATCCCCAACATGACTAGCAGAGGTTTTTGATGTATGTGCACTGTGACTAGCGATGACTAGACTTGTGCCCCTAGCATGACTTGCAACGGATGGTTGCTGGTATTCAACATGACTATCAAAGGTTGTCGACCCATCTTCAATATGACTAATAGAGGTTGGTGATATAATTCTAGTATGTGGTTGACACTCACAAGATGCAGTCGAGGAAGGTAGGGTCCAATGATCACTAAAATAGGAAGTGCAGAAATAAATGGACCTCCATGTCGAGACAGGCCTACTGGACATGACATAGACATGGTGACTCGATGCCATGAAGTTGAAGGTACCCATAAGGGAAGAATACATTCCGACATCGATATTCTTAGTTGTCAGCTGAGAATTGTCGATCACAGGGATCGACAATCCAATAAATTCAATAGGACTAGAAAACGCAAAGGATAACTGGTCGATCATCACAATATTCCCTTCATGAGGAAAACAAAGAGTACATAAGATAGACGATACGACGATGACCATATCATAGGTCCAATTGTGTCCTAGTAACAAGTTATAATCTAGAGACACATCAACTACCTCAACCTCCACCTCTACCATCTTCCCACCTAACTGGACTTGAAAGTCAGGAAGAATACTATGAGGGTGGAAGGAATGACCTTCAAAAGAAGTCAACATGTTCGATGACTTGGAAAGAGTCGGAGAACTGAGAGCTTTCCAACAGATCAGGGACATCACACACCTAGCAGTGCCTTCATCAACAACCACATGTTTGATGGTATACTTTGAGTGCTCCACATGGATTTGGAAATCCACATGGTAAGGAAAGAGAGGCTTCACATCTGTGACATCAAACTTGATAACTTTTGAACCACTGGGTTCTAGAGCTCCTAAAGCAGAAAGTAAGGCATTCATCTGTGAAGGACATGTCTGGAGTACCTCCAAATCCAACATTGCACAAGGGGTTTGACCCAAGTCCTCAACTATAGAGTAGTTATGGGTGGCTCTAGCATTTGGATTTTGGGTAGAGTGCTTGAGTACTCCTTTCGAAATATGAGGCGATGGCTTTGGTTTCTCAATATGTGAAGTCGTCTCCGGAGGGGGAGGAGGAGATTCTAGAACAGGAATAGCTTGTGAAGAGCTATAGTCTCGACATCGAGTGGCTACATTAACTTTTTCATCGACCATGTTCATACACAAAAGGTTGTCGTCTTGCAATGACGGGTTTTGACTCCCACCAATCGCATTTTCGGTGTTTGAGGAGCTCGAGGCCATGTGTTGATTATGTGGGAATGGATTCATCATCATGGAGGACGATAGAGATAATAGCCTCGTAGCTTCTACAAGTTTGGGGCATAAATGGGTAAGGTGATCATCTATGCAAAGCTTATAGGGAAACTTCACCTTACATCCTTCTCGTTTTCCCTCTCTAGCATTATTATTTGTATTCTCATTATTATTATTGTTCTTGGGTTTATTACCATTTTTCCCACCCTTATGGTTATTACGTCCTTTCTTCTTATTCCCTCCTAGTTTTTGGTTACCATTTGGTTTGGTCGATGATTTCATGGAGTGTACATCTGCCAACTAAGTGGGTTTGGAAGACACAGACGAAGTTGGCCCTCCTGCAGACTGGTTTAGAGACAATGATTTCATATGGCATGTCACCGAGTCTGCGGATTTTACATTGGTAGTACCTACAATGCCATTATCATGAGGTCTTGGATTTTGTCTAGGGTCGTAAGTTGACTGCGATGCATCTGGAAGAAGGTGGTATAACATCCCAGACTGAGCATATATCAAGCCTAACAGTTGGGCTCTAAATATCGCTTCCTCCTCAGTGGTAACCCCGGAAGTAGCAAAATCCTTTGAGATAGGAACGTGCAAAGACTTAAGGAACCATTCTAAAATAAAGGTTGGGGGTATAGGGGTCTTAATCAACCACTTTTGTCTATGCCACTCCTGGATATGATCCGATATATGAGTGGTGGTATCCTGGCATAAAGTTGACAGAAGTTCTAAGTCAACATCATAACGAATGGGCAATTGGAAGTGATTAAGGAAGACCAACACCAACTGACTAAAACTCCCATATGCCCCCCTAGGTAGCTCAATATACCATTTCAAAACGACTCTAATGAGGGTGCGTTGAAATAATATCAACCAAATAGAATCATCATTAAGGGAGTTCGATGAGCACCAAAGGTGAAAGGTAGTGACGTGATCACCAGGATCCTCTCCATTCTTACCCTGAAACTTAGGGATGTCCAAAGGAATATTGGTGGGGACGAGGGGCCATGTAGGATCATGACTCACAGGTTCATTCATTAACTTAGATAGGTCTGGAATATTAAGTGTGGCCAGAAAAGGGAGACAGGGTTGCGACATCTTGCCCCAAGCTCCTGGTAAATATTGTGCTTGAGGAACTGCAAGCCATCCAGGGTTCTGGTAAGCATTGTGGCCCTGTATCAAATTATAAGGCCCAACTCCATGCTGATTCATAAAATTTTGGTTTGGCATCATTCCAGTAGGAATTTTCTATTGAGGTTTATAGAAATTTCCCCCAGTCGGATTGGATCCGGGTTGGGGGTTACCCAAAGTGTGAAACTGACGTCCTCCAGGTGGGAATCTAGAGGATAGAGGTGGATTCATCATGCCAAATGTATTGGTTGGAATCAGCACCGAGGATGTGGGGGTGTAGGATGGAACTTGAGCATAATCTTATCCACTAGGTTGGTTGTTCCACCCAGAAGTAAGAGGGTTCGACCCGGGGTTAAAAGTAGGAATGCCTCCCATATTAGGAGTCGTTTTAGGGGTTTGAGACCCACCAAATGAAAATGGAGTGTAGGGAGGTATAGTGCCCCCAAGCCTAATGCTAGCATTAGGGCTAGCAACTAGGATGGAATTCAAAAATTGTGAGGTAAAGTTTCGCATACCATAAGAAAAGGGACTAGAAGTGTAATGATCCCAAGCCATTATGCAAGGATCATCATTGTTTTGGTGTCTTTTTAAAACTTTTTCCTGGTTGTGGTATTTCATCAAACAGTTTGTTGATCTACTTGTTTATATGTGTTTAGATGTGTGTATGCAGCAAACAACAGAAAGATATAACCATGGAACATACCTCAACCATATGCAATAAGATAGACAAGCCAAAACATGTCAATTCTTCTTTATTCATAAAATAGAAGAACCTGCTACAATGGAGATGCCGATCTGGAATGCTCAACAAATGGCCAATATGATAGAAAATGGATAACAAGTATGAGCTGCTAGAAAATGCTCCTGAAAATACAAAATAAGCCTCCAAAGGCTAGATAAGAGATGAATACCAATGCCAAGTGCCAAACCCCTCACTGCTGGAAGATGCCACGCTCTGCTAGATAACTGAAGCTCCTCAACAATTCGGCCCTGGTGCCAAAGATGTCCAATCACCTCCAGAAAGATGTCAAATAGTAGATCGGGTGATGGTAAGAACAACCCAGGTGCCCGAATCTCCAAGATCCCTCTCAATATTTGTAGATCTGAAATCCCCCACTGAATGGTACGCCCCACTAAATGACTGAAGCCCTAGATAATTCGGCCTTGATGAAAGAGGCCTCCAAATTCTATGTACTCTCCACAATGATAGATCAGGACGCTACAATGACAACCCAAGTGCTCAAATCCTCAAATACCGGCTAGATCCTTAGATCTAGCTACCCCCCAAATAATGGTGCACCCTCCTTTTGGGAAAACGTCCCACTCTCAATACAAATCGATCCTCCACTGAAAGACTCCGGAAGACTACCAAGAACAATGCCAAGACACTTGCAAGGGAAACCCACTACCTGGAATTCCCGAAATCCCTTCTCCTCAGCTAGGACGAATCCCTCCTCAATGAATGGTGCACTCCCCTTGCTGGAAACCCCAACTAGTGTGCCCTCTCTCTACCTGCACAAGCAACTGATGTGGAATCCTCCTGCAACTGAGTAGATATGGAACTAGAATGGTGTGGGAGCGTATTGCAGCTCCGAGACCAAGCTTGGGACAAGCTAGGTGGTATATTTCACCACTGAATTGTCCTCTAGGGTTTGTTAAGTCAAAACCCTCAAAACCCCCAATGTTGGGCTCACTAGCTAGAAGCCAGAAATCAAAAGATAAACATACATGAATGAATGAGAAGAGGCTCTTGCCTTTCCTTTATACTTTTGGCTCACCTTGTCCCTCCAAAGTGACTTTCATTTTATTAATATTTAATTAATTAATTAAATCACTTTAATTAATTAATTAACCTTTTTACCTCTGAAAAGATCCTTATCTCTCCTTGTGGCTTCCCTTGCCACTGAAAGTCACTTCTAGCCATCCCATCCTGTAGTTTTGCTCCTTCCGATTCCAATGAGTTATTACACTGAGAGGTTCCTCCAAGTAATGTGCCCAAAATGACCTCTTTAGTGATTTCAATTAAGTTATAGCTCAAAATAGTCAAAATCATATAAATCGTCGGAATGCAATGAAACCAAATCCAACCTATGTGGAATGGCTCATAATGATGGAATATGATCATAAATGCAATATGGACCCCACAATGCCTCTCAAATACCCCTGTACTCACTATAACATCCATCTGGCTACTCTGGTCATCATAAATCTCTGCACTGTGATGATGTCCCAAAGTGGTTACATTACAGTCCTCCCTGCTAGAAAATTGCTTGTCCTCAAGCAATACCCAAATCCCTCCATGTAAAATACTAGGATCCCATGTCCACATGTTGGGTACACAGTAGAACCCATCCAAAGATGAACAATAGTACACTCTACCCCCTGGATCCCATATCAGGAAGTGACCTGTGATACTCTGCGAAGCATAGTCCTGAAAGATAATAGCCCTATGAACCTCCTGCACATGACCCATGGCCTCATCTCGAAATGAGTCCATCCTCCAATTCTCTACCAAGATCCACACGGTCTCCATCAACTGCACATGATGATGCAAGAATGAGGTACTGCAAGATCTTCGTGAGGCACCCTCAAGCGCTGTGCTCCCCTCAACACTGAAGCTAAATGGAAAGTTAGAATAACTTTCCCCTGCAATGGTCCACTCTCCCCTATCGGTCAATGAAATGCTCAATCCTGCAATCCCTGGGTCCCATGCTAACCTCTACCGACGATCCTCCTGCTGACACTGCACTACTCTGTCCACGACTGACTGTCCCCTGCATACATACAGGATCCTCCTCACCTGGATCCTCAAGATGAGATACTTGTGACCACCGAACCTGCTACCCAGAAACTGTATCGGCATAGACACCTCTGTAGAAGAAGTACATGTCCAAACGTCTCCATGCCCTATCACGATGATCAAGAGAAAGGAAAGGTCTCGCCCCATAGGACAAGTACCTTCCGGCCCACTCCAAACCAACCCAAGGTCGAGTGTGTGGATCTCTGGTGCCACTTGGGTCATCATGTAGTGACACATCCTGCTAACCAAGTGAACTCCTAGATCCCATGGAAAACTTTGAAGTTTATCACTTCTAGTCTCTGCTAGTTGCTCCTGTGCTGGATTGATCACTGTCGGAATCCCTTTGCACTCATTTGTCATCACCTGGTCTATGATGCTCATCATCACACACCAAGTCTCAACTGTTTGTCTAACACAGTCCACCTTTGACTTGTCGTATGCCGTAAAAGTACTCCTGTCATGTAATCTCATCCTAATCACTCTCCATGCCCCCAACCACGGCATATCCCTCCTCATGTTGTTGTTTATGATAAAAGTGTCAGGATAGGCTAACAAAAACATCTGCAGCTGACTATAGGACTAAAAGGCATCACATTCTTTGGTCAATCCCAAGGATTCAACCAGAAGCTCATCCATCGGTATCCATGATAACTTCTCACCTGTAGTCATCACTAAACCCCAATCATCAGGTACAATCAGAAGCAACTCCTCCAACTGTTGGTAAACCACTCTCCATCTCCCCTCACCCAGACAACTGCTAAAATGGTGAAGGTGAGGTCTCAAAATCATA
>SNQJ01S0156997.1:6713-22214 GCA_010110895.2 Picea sitchensis
GAATTATAGAAATAGGTTGATGACCTTTTAACATAGATAGATAGGAGAGGATGTACTCTCCACTAAATTCTTCGGGATCAGAATTCAATTTCCCATGGAATGAAAGAGTATGTCAAATTCAAAATAAGAATCAGATGAAATGGGATTACCTAGAAGAGGTTCTATGTTTTTTAGGCCTGATCTCATCTCGAGCCTTTGGGAAGGAACTCAAGTCGGATTCCTTTGATGGGACTAGAGTCTGAGCATACTTAGGATATTATTTTCCAGATGAGGACTTGTGCTATATTCCTATATCCTTCACTTCCTTTCGGTCCTTGTGTACCCACTTTTGGCACTTGGTCCCCTGCACAGTCCAAAATTAGATGACCATAAAAGTGGCATCTCCCACAATGGAAGGGAATTCCTTCATAATATACTTCCTAATTGTATAGCTTTTGACTGCACTTGATTGAAATTACATTTCCCAGTCCTTTTGAAACATTGAGACCAACTAGGATTCTATCCATTCCCATATAGCCTATAGTGAAAAAATAGAGGTTTGCATCATAGAAAAAACCTAGTAGGTTCCCTATTTCCTTGAAAACATCCTTGGACCAGAAAATGAGTTGTAAAGTTGAGAGTTGGATGCCAACAAGGTGCTCCAATTTTTCATCAAAATCAAGATTCTACTTTTTCAAAAAGTCATAGTCTAAATGTTCTACTGAATGATTCTTTTTCAGCTAAATTTTCCGGGGACATTTGGTTGAAATCCGACGAGAAATGGTTGGATCTGCAGATTTGAGTGACTATTTCTGTATAATCTGAGTGCGCCCCAGGGTTTTATTCAGCATGCCGAATCTATTTCTACATTCAGAAATGGATTTTAAACAACAAAAGTTAGTGATTTGTGCAAAATAGATTTTAAACAACAAAAAATAGTGATTTTGTACAAATTTATATTGCTAGATTCTAGTGAAAAAACTCATTTGGTAGAACAGTTAGACAAAACCCTTCAAAAATAAGGCTTGCAAACCCTAGTTCTGACAGTAAGAGAGAATCGTATTGACATCCTCACCTGAATTTGTTATCCATGACAACAACTCATGTGTCAGCCGCATACATTTGGGCGTGTAGTCCAAAATCCCCCTAAAATTCTTTTTCGTCCATCTCTGCAACATTTCCATAGAGATTTTCTTGCTAGAAAATATTCCTAACAACGCGACCTCCTCCATGGCGAGGATATCATTTAGTTTGATACCTGTTGGAAACGGTGACAACAAATTCATCCATGAATAGGATTTCAAATTCTATAATCTGGCATTGGTTGTAACCAATATGACCAAGTTAGAATATGGATTAGATTACATTTAATAATCAGTTTCTAATGTACATTGCTATAACTTGATGTATTCCTGTAGAGGCTGAGAGAGTGAGGAGTGTGAGCCTACTGTAATATTCATTAGCAGAATAATAAGACAACTAATACCTATGCTTGGTGGACGTAGCCCAACGTTTGGGTGAACCGTGTAAATTGTTGTGTTTCTTGTCTGCATTCTTATTGATTGTCTGATGTTAATTTGTGTTTCCGCATTGGCAAATTGCAACAAGTGGTATCAGAGCTCGGGGAAAGCATTTTGACTGTGGAATAAAAGAATTGTTGTGTGAACATAAAGCATGGACAAGACATAGGTGCGCACGGACCGAGCAGGGTGAAGGAGCTCTGGTTTTACATCAGCATGCTGAGGCGCACGTGTTGAAGGGGCAAGATTTCATTTGTTTGTGGGAGTGCTGACATTTTTGCATTATCGCTTGGGTTCCTTCTGGAGGGGAGCGCTCCTCTGGTGCTGACCTTCACGCACTCTAAATTTTTGAGACCATCGCTCCTCTAAGTGTTGTATGGGAGCGCTCATCTCCTTAAACGACTATTGGATGGGAGTGTTGATCTCCTTAATTTTTTTGTGAAATGAATTCATGTTTTTTGGAGTGAAACTAATAAGGAATTAAAAGGACTTATATTAAAAGGTGGAGGACTTATGAAAAGATTGAATTGTATTATATGATATTAAATTAAAGGGTGGATGCTTCATATAATATGTATTAATTAAAAAGGTTTTTTTTTAACTTTTTACCAATCATTCCTTCACATCTATTTTTTTTGAAAGGGCCTTGGATATTACAAATAGTGGTGTTTGTTTTGTATGTTTCCTCTAATGAAAAAGATGGAGAGTGCCAAATTCGAAATTGAAAAGTTTAATGGTAAGAACAATTTCGAGATTTGGAAGGTTAAGATGTATGATCTGCTCGTGCAACAAGGCGTGGTGAAGGCACTTTTGGGAAAAGAGAAATAGCCCACATCCATAACAGACGATGAATGGGATGAGATGGATGCGAGAGATACGCCTGTATTTGGCCGACGATGTATTGTTCAACATTGTTATAGAGAAGACATCAGTCGGTTTGTGGTCAAAGTTGGAAAGTCTGTACATGAGGAAATCCTTGACAAACAAAATCTTCCTGAAAAGACAATTGTACAGTTTGTGCATGAAGGAAGGTATGAAAATAGTTGATCATCTAAATACTTTCAATATTATTCTCTCCAGTTAGATAGCATGGGAGTGAAATTTGAATCCAAAGATAAGGCAATTACATTATTGTGTGCTTTTCCCACGTCATGGGATCATTTTGTTACTTCTATTAGTTTCATTTCAACAGAAAGTATTGAGTTTGATGATATTGTTGGAGCTTTAATGTCTGAGGAAACAAGGAATAAATCCATTCTAGAAACCTCTACATCTGAGGCATTAGTGATGAGAGGTAGACCAAAAGAAAGAGGACAGGGTCAGAGAGATTTCTCTTGGTCAAAGTCAAAGGGTAGGAAGAGCAAGCTCAAGTGATGGTTTCGTGGAAAATATGGACACTTGAAGAAAGACTGTTGGAAGCAACAACAAGCCTCCAAAGAAGACCCCCAAAAAGAAACAAAGGAAGAAAACACAACTGAAACAGGTTCAACAACAGGTTCAGGTATAGTTGATGAAGTTTTATTAATTAGTATTGGTTCACGTCATGATCAACAGTGGTTATTAGATTCTGGTGCTTCAAACCACATGTTTCTTCATAGACACTAGATTATTACTTACCAGTCTATAGATGATGGAGTAGTTTACATGGGTAATGATATTTCATCTAAAGTTGTGGGAATTGGTAGCATCCGAATTAAAATGTTTGATGGAACTGTTAAAATATTAACTGATGTAAGACATGTACCTAATCTTAGGAAGAACCTAATCTCTTTGGGAGTCTTAGACATAGGAGGTTACAAGAGTATTTTTTCAAGGTGGATTTATGAAGGTATACAAAGGAATTACATTGGTTATGAAAGCAAAGAAGGTTGGTAATGCTAGCACTTCTAATTGGAAGGGAGAATTTGAATCGAGATCATGCTGACAGTGGTATATATAGGAATAGCTTGATGATTCCAATTTGTAGTAGCATGAAACCAGTTGGTCCATATGAATGGAAAAGGATTAAAGGTATTAACTGCTCATAAGTTACTCCCTAGTCTAAAGTCTTTAAAGTTAGATTTTTTTGCAAGCCTTGTATTTACGGAAAACATAATAGAATTTAAAACCGGAAGACACACAGTGAAGGAATCTAGATTATATCCATTACGATGTTTGGGGACCATCCCTACTATTTCATATGGAGGATCATCATATTTTGTAACTTTTATAGATGATTTCTCTGGAAGGTGTGGATCTATATGTTAAAAAGTGAGGCTGATGTATTTACATTTTTCAAGCAGTTTAGAGCTTTTGTATAAAAAAAAATTAGTAGATCCATTAAATGTTTAGAGCGAACTGATGGTGAGGTGAATTTACGTTAATGGAGTTTGAGAATTATTACAAGGAATTTGGGATTGATAGGCATAAAAACACTACATACTCCTTAGCAGAATGGAGTTATTGAATGCATGTGAACATGACTCTTCTAGAGAGAGCAAGGATAATGCTCAGTAATGCCAAGATGCTTAGGAATTGTGGGCAGAAGTAGTAACTACATCTTTTTATTTGGTGAATCAATCACCATCAACATAAATAGAATGAAAAATTCCTGAGGAGGAATGGACAGGTCACCCTTGTAATTAATCTAATCTTAAAGGTTTTGGTTGTGATGCCTATGCTCTAATTCCGAAAAATCAGCATTCTAAATTAGATCCAAAAATCAAAAAGGACTTATCTTTGTTGGATATGGAGATGGTCTTAAGGGGAGTCACGGAGTTGTATCCTACTACCTGAGATCACCATTAACAATTAGCAATATTGATAGATCATCTCTCATCAAATCAAATGTAGATATTCAAATGAAACAATAAGAAGTACCTAAGTATCAAAAAATTCAGTTTTAAACGAGTTCAAATATAGATGAAAATGAACATGAACAAATTTACGAATATGTTCATGAAAGTTCTATGAGAAGAAAATGTGGATGATGATGACATTCAAACCAGATTGTGGATGAACACAAACTTCCCTAAGGAGGTCTACAATTGAGAGTTCCTCTCCAAGAAGGTATGATGATTTTGTTTCAGCAGTTTCTTTAAGTACTAATGATAGTGAACCTTACATTTACTTCTCGAGGGGAAGTTAGCAAGAGGTTCAAGCAATTGATAAAAGGAAAAGAAGCTGATGAAAGGATGAAATGAAAGCATTAGGGAGGAATGCTACATGGGACCTGGAAGAGCTTCCAAAGGGAATGAGGAAAATTGTAGGTTGCAGAATTAGATTAGACAAAATTTGAAGAAGGTGTTGATGATAAGGTGGAGAGGTACAAAGAAAGAGTACGGTTGAAAGTATTCTCGGAAGAATTATTGACTTTTCATGAGATTTTTTCTGGAGTTAGTAAAAATTTTCAATTCGAGTTGTGTTAGCATTGGTTGCATTGCTTGATTTGGAGTTGGAACAGCTAGATGTTAAGACTACTTTCTTATGGAAGTTGGATGAGGGAAATTTACATGGAACAATAGAAGGGATTCGTTCGGAATCGCAATAAGAGGGGAATTTGTTTACTTGACTCGAGGTATTGTATGGTCTAAGGTAGTCGCATGGACAATGGTAAAAGAAATTTGACTCTTTCATGGTGAGCCTAAATTTTATAAGGAGTGAATATGATCATTGTGTCTAAATTAAGAAATTGAATAATGACATATTCATTATCTTAATATTGTATGTTGATGATATGCTTTAGCAAGCAAAAACATAACTAAGATCAACAAGTTAAAGGATCAAATGGATAGGACATTTGATATGAAAAATCTAGGACTTGATATAAGAAAGATCTAGGATTAACAAAGAGCTGAGATTACGAGACATGGAGATATTGAGGCGAATGGTAAGCTTTGGTTTTCTCAACATACTTATGTTGTGAAGATACTTTTGAGTTTTGGTGTGAACGATGTGAAACCACTTTCAGTCCCTTTGGCTTCCCGGTACTAGCTTTCTTCAAGTTTATGTCCTAGTACAAAGAGAAGAAAAGGAATATGTCTCGAATACCATATGATAATGTAGTAGGAAGTTTAATGTAGTAGGAAGTTTAATGTTTGTGATGGTTAGTACAAGGCCGGACATTTCACATGCAATTGGGGTTAATAGAAGCTGAATTATATGGAAAATCTAGGTAAAGAGCACTTGGCAACAATGAAATGGGTGCTGATTATCTTAGGGGCACAAGTGATTCTTGTATCACCTATAACAATGAATTAGAGTGAGTTGGTGTGTGGATATGTTGATTCTAATTTTGCAGGTGATTTGAACAAGAGAAGTTCTACTTCACGGTATGTCTTTACTCTTGCAGTGGAGCTATTAGTTGGATGTCAAAGCCTGAACATTGTTTTGCTATCCACTACAGAAGCAAAATATGTTGTTGCTTCACATGCTTGCAAAGTGGAAGTTTGGTTGAAAGGTTTGTTTGGTGAAGTTTGGAAGGATGCAGGACAAAGTAAAGTTTACTTTGTGATAGTCAGAGTGTATTCACTTGGCTAAGAATCCAACTTATCATAGTAAAACAAAACATATACCTATCAAAGTACCATTTTATGTAAGACAGATCATCAATGAAGGTGGAGTCTCTCTCTTGAGAAAGTGCACACAAAAGCTGCATGAACATGTTCACAAAATGGTACTTTTAGAGAAGCTATGATGTTGCTTGGCTTCTCTTGCCTTGCAAAAAAAGGTGATGAATAAAAGGAAGGAGAAAAGTATCGGGTTAATTGTTGTCAAGGTGGAGATTGTTAGAAGCGGAAGTTCAGATCCTATAATCCGACATTGGTTGTAACCAATATCACGACCAAGTTAGGAATATGGATGAATTACATTTAATAATCAGTTCTAGTAACATTGTTATAACTTGATGAGAGAGTGAGAAGTGTGAGTTGAATAATAAGACAACCAATAACTATGCTTGTTGGGTAGCTAGCGTTTAAGATGAGCCATAATATGTTTCTTATGCGCATTCTTATTGATTGTCTTGTGTGATATTTGTGTTTCCGCATTGGCAAATTGCAGCAATACCTTCAACAAGATCTAAGTTCAACTTCTCTATTTTTCATTTGAAACATTTCCTTTTCCCCTACTATGGTCTATTCTCCCTTCCTCCGAAATCGTCTTCTCACTCATCAAATCTCTTGTTAGGTGTCGGCCAATAAAACCCCTCGACGGAGGATTTCTTGCTGACTCTTCATGAGAAAAGTCAGGGCTATCCAGTCCACGTACCTCTCCATTATGGTTTGCAGTGGGGAGCTTAAGATTTGCAAAGTCATGATAGTCATCATCAACATCATTTCCAATGGAGTATGTGACAGTGTCTCTAACCTCAACTTGAAAGCCGAATGAGACATTCTTCCCCGTGTCGCCATCGAGTCGAGGTGTAAGCACTTCGATTGAAGATAGCCTTGTCCTGTCCTCCGCGCGCAGGCTCATACCTCCCAGTTCCTGGATGATGGAGTCAAGAACCGCTAGAATATCTTCTGCTAGCAGATGAGTTATCAGCCGAGGCTTTAAGTCTGAGCGATCATCGAATAAACCACGGGGGACTTCGGAGAGACCCAAATCGACTTGCCCTTGTATGTATCGTCTATAAAATCCATTTTTTCCTCATCCATGAGATGAGATGACGTTATGATAGGCGTAGTTGGCTGCTTGCTTATCTGGCCCAGTATTTAGACTTGCCACCCTACAAGAAACCCTGACTTCCTATGATATCCTACGGAAACCCTAGCTCTTACGGCAGATTCCATTCGGAACCCTTGTGTTTATTCTTTCCAGCAACATGACTTCACAATTATATTCACTATCTCTCTATATATTTCTTTGCATTACTTTTTCTATCTTGTAATTTAACAACTCATTAATCATAACCACTATTAACTTAACTTGAATTCTTAAAAAAAATGATCACTATCCTAACACACATTTAAAATATTTTTTTGCAAACATTTAAGAAGACCAAGTATCCACACATTTAAGAAAACCAAGTATCCATAAGGCCGAAGATGATACATGCTAGAGGCATGAATCCATAACAATACACCCAAAATAACGATGGGGAACAATACACCCAAGACCAAGTATCCATAAGGCCGAAGATGATACATGCTAGAGGTATGAATCCATAACAATACACCCAAAATAACGATGGGGAACAATACACCCAAAATAACGATGGAGAGAGGGAAACCTTTGCCAAAATGCACACAGAGTATACACTCTTCTCTATTGGTATTTATAATGACTTAAGATAAAGATAAGGATAGTGGTTAAATTTTGCTGGTCCAAGCAACAACTTCTCATTAAAAATGAAATCTAAAATAATGTGGACCTTAATCCAATCCTCTACTTAGAGGCATATCAATTCCTCCTAGTTTTATTAGACATTCTACCTACTATCCTTTTGGTTTAGGAAAGGTTCTCTAGAATTTTAAATTTGACTTTAGGTCTTGTTATCACATGATTTGTATTTCTACAAATCCCTCCAAAAAATCTCAATATTGTAACAGTTGGAGGTATGTACCATTGTTACCTAAGTAGATAATTCACTCGTTTTAGTGAAGGGAAGAGGTCCAGAAAAGGGGGCCGTTTCCCTAGTGACCTCAGGGATCAAGTAGAAAGATTAGCCAAACCTATGGCACTTTATCTGCAGTGCTTAGAATTGATAGAGGGTGAAATCCACGAGAGGTGGGATTTATCCACTTTAAAGTGACAATTGAATCTCCAAAATTCCGAAAAACCATTTTTTAGGCCCAGACTATCACTATCTTCAGTGGAACTATTTTCAGTAGAAAAATAAAGCGATCAAGTGACGGTGCAATACTGACCCCTAGATTTGTGTATTTGAAATTGTCAGACTGATGTTTGTTTTCAAACAATAATGTTTTAGTAGGAACAAGTCTTTATTTAGAAAGAAATTCAGTAGAAGATTGTTATTGAATAGTTTTCGACGAAAAAGTGTTTATATGAGACACATGGGCCTTGAGGTCTTTGTGAGTTGGGAAGTAGGTATCTCTTGGAAGCGGGGTGTGTAAGTGTATCCGAGGGTGGTGTATCTCACTGTGAGTGTGTCATGCGTGTGTAGGGCCGAAAATTAGAGGTCGTTGTAGATTACTTGTTGATGTGTCATTAAGGTTGGAAGCCGGAGCCGTGGAGTATGATCTAAGCAATATGTGATCATGAGTAATGTAGGAATGCGGGGTCCATTATTAACTGAAGAAGCTATGCAGCCGAGATCATTGTGGATAACTTATTAATGTCGTGTGTGTAGGAGCAGTGAAGTCATTGTGGTGCGTTGTGGATACTTGATGTATTTTGTGGGTGAAGACCCGAGCTTGAGGGTAAATCGTGGAGTAGCAGTGTCACATGTCTGTGGTCATAGATTCTTGTGTAGCGAGGTAAAGTTCAACACTTCATCTATTTTTTAAATTTATCTTGGCATAGTAAGAAATATAAGTTTACAATTTCATACAGCATAGTAAGTAGAACAATAAATATGTCACAACAATATAGACATGATAAATCATGGCTCTAAATACACAAATTGAAATTGCCAAAAGACCGTTATAATAGTCTTAGAAGGGATATTCCCGAAGAAAAGGAAATTTTGTAAATGGTTTAAGAGCTCTATCATAGGGCAACATTTAACACAATTGATGATTATTAGGTGAATAGAAGACAAATATGTAAAAGATAATCATTTCACAATGCATTGTAAGCCATCCTTTTGTCTCAGACTAACTAAATTACTTGCACCTAAATACTACAGAAGCGAGAAATATTTACATAGTGGTGGTAGATACAGGATATAAAGATGATAAAATTTGGCAGTGCATTGTAAATATTATGTTTGGCTAAGACCAATAAATGCTACACAAAACTCTGGAAAATATGGATATAAAAGAGATGATGGTTGTGAGTGCATTGCAATGTTTATTTGGTTATCACCATCAGAATTGAATATAGTTCAAAATAAAAGGCAGTAAGATACATAAGGAAAGTGGAAGGACTGTTAATTTGAATTAAATACCAATCTTGAGATATACAATTAGTAGCAAGACTTGTAATTATTATGGGCATCAAATAGAGAACAATACAAGAAGGGCCAAAGAGAGGGATCCTGAGGCATGACACCAAAACTGCAGAGACAGATGATCAAACATATTTTCCAATAGGTAAAAACCATTCAAAACAGTTATGGAACCATAGATTTTGTAGAAATGGCATCCAATGGTGATCACATAAATAACGAAACCTATTACAAGGGCACTCCCTGATATTTAAATGACACCATAGAAGTACCAAAATGTATAACTTCTGCATGTTTGATTTGGACAGGAACCGCATCATCTCAAATTCAAATGTGACACTCAAAAAATCATCAAACCGAGAATTACAAGAACACATGAGCTCTACTCTAACAACAAAACTAAATCAGATCCAACTCAAGATAAAGTGTGATCCTTAAACAATTGCAAATTTGAGATTTAATAGAGCACATCAGCTCTATTAAATCTCAAATTGGTACATCATCTCTATTTCCCAAATATAAGGTAGGTACCTTAATCTCCAAAGCCCCAAATCCAAAAGTCACAAGTCCCCTTTAAAGTTTAGACTAGTAGGCTTGTGTTACTTCCAGGACCTTTCACAAAAGGTAAACCAAAATCATCAAGCATCAAAGCCCTGAATTGACTTACTCAATCGTGACAAGTTGATTCTTAAGCTTGAACCTCATAACCTGCTCAAAGAATTTGTCTGCATTTTCTTGGCAGTTATTCATTTGGGAAATTCGTATAATTAATCCTCTTAGTTGTGGTCTGTATTTGACTAATGACTCTAATGCCATTATTTTCTGTTCAGCATTCATAGGTGACCTCACTGTAATCAAAATCTTTTCCAGGCAAGGTATAGTGAACAAGGAGTTCAATAGCGAAGATCAAAACCGACTTTAGAGTAAGAATTAATACAAATCTTTCCTTTGAAGTTTCCATTTCGAAAGATAAATAACGGAGGAAAATGGCGAGGAGGTGGCAACATATTTGGATTCTGTGGCGCGTAGTAAGTGAGAGCGGCATGTATTTATGAAATTCAATTTTAGATTTCATGCATAGTAGAGTTGAGCGGCATCTATTTTTTAAATTAGAGGATATCTGCTTGTGAATTCATCGGAAATCGCCCATGAATTCTTGTCGGAAATCGCCCATGAATGCAAGCTAGAGATAAAATCTGCCCATGAATTAACATCCGAGTATGTGATTGCTTTTGTGTTGAGATATCTACTATAGGACATTGATGTAAATGCTAGGGTGCCTTTTCAATTCAGACTACCCGGACCCCACAAGGTACAACAAAGAGATATTTAATGTTGTAGCTAGTCAGCATGTCACTTACCATATGGAGATAGCAAGAGTTTCATATTTACTTGTTGTTAGGCACCCTAAAGCAATCAATATAAATCTTTGAACACCATATTAGTCATGTTGTCAATTGGATTGAAAGATTTTATGGTCCAAGATGAACAAAGGTAACTTGAAGACATTGCTTCAAACAAAAAAGTTTATCATCATTGCAATTCGCGTCTCATTTTATTCCTTTTTTTCTTACGTCTCTGATCTTTGTAACTTCTCTATAATGTATTTTTCACATTTATTTTGTAAAGGAAATTCTATTTGACAGTTAGATTGATGTACCACAGGATCAATCTAACTGTCATATCTGCTTTTTCGAGTTTCATTTTGTGATCATTCAACTCCATTCTTCCCCTCCCCTACTTCAATTAAATGCTGCTTATTTCTTGTTCCTTCTCATTCTTCGACTTGTCTTTATACTTTATCCTTCCATGTATCTTAAGTCTTTATTGCAAATTCACGGGTACTATTCTGTTTTGGCTTTTTCACATTTGCTTCCTCTTTACTTTCTCTTATTTTTCACATTTGTATCTTTTTGGAATTTACTTTTATTTTGAATCATCATAGTTTTTGGAAAAATAAACATGGCGAGATAAATTACAGCAATGACAAATAAATCATCTTCAGCAGATAATTTAATAACCAATATCCACGCACTTGGGAATTTTCATATTTTATCTAGTTTTGAAAAAATAAAGCAGTTATAACAGTTATATAACCACGATGTAATATTTGCATTACATATATACAGTTATGTTGCGTATACTGCATATTTATATGTACAGTTATATGTTGCGTAATGTTATATCGTCGCATGTATGTATGTAGTACATATAACCGATTAATATGTTGCGTGATATTATATGTATTACTTGCAGTTATGCGTATATTTATGTTTCACAGTTATATTGCACAGTTATATTTATATTTACTGATTATCTTACCGCGATTCGTATATTGCATAGTTATGTTAGTATATTGCAGTTATATTCGTATGTGTGCACAGTTATACTCATACTGATTATATCCTTACTTGATTATCTTCTGCATTATAAGTACTACGCAGTTATATTGCGTATATTGAACACATATATTATGAAGTTATATTGCGTATATTGCATATATTTAGCATTATCTTTACTTATGATTATATGTCTGATTATATGTATGTATGTTATTTTTACCTGATTATATGTACAAAATACCTGATTCTTTGATATGTACAGTTTTATATGTACTGCCTGATTATAATATGCAGTATATGCAGTTAGCATTATATGTACAATATCTGATTAAGTATATGTCTGATTGTATATATGTTATTTGCAGTTATATATACTGATATATACGCGATTCGCATTATAATACATGATTATATATCTGATTATATGTTAGCTGCAGATTATACATGCACAGTTGTATGTATGTTATATATGCATGAATTGTAATAATATACGGTTATATGTATGTATGTTTTGCGCAGATATTTTATAATGTTATATTGCTCAAGTTATATATGTATGTTGCGTACATATAAGCGTATGTTAAATATATGTATGTTACCTTTTGATTATATTGCACACGAGTTATATTTCGCGTTCATTGAGCCTATAAAGGAGTTCATTAATATATGTCTGATTCGTATATGTACAGTTATTTGTATGTATGTTATATATTGCAAAATAACATATAACTGTAAATATAACTGTACATACGCATTACAAACAATACATATATTGTTAAATTGCAAATATAACTGTACAGTTATATGTATGTATGTTATATATTACACAGTTTTATGCACAGTTATATGTAATATCATGTTTTGCCGCAGATATTTTTATAATGTTATATTACCTGATTATACTTAATGTTGCGTATATAAGCTTCATGATATCTTCTATATGTATATTTACCTTGATTATATTACCTGATTATATTTAGTACAAAGAAAGTCTATATGAGGAGTTCATTGAATTCAATCATAACAATATATATCGAGATCTCACCAACTAACATAGTGATAGCAATTGGCGAAATTCTACGCTTCTCAAGCTTCTGTTAGGTTAAAAGGTATAAACGAGAATACTAAATATTGATTTATTTAGGATACATAACAAGCAATCATTATAGTTGGATTAAAATAATTTATTGCTTCTCTGAGGATCAAAATTCACACTTCAAACTAGCAGAATCTGGATAAAAGTTTTTCATCAATGAAAAAATTATGCTCGAGAAGGTTGAATAACTGTAACCTTCAATCCAAAATTAATGATTGTACTTAGGAAGGGAAAGGAGTGACAAGCATAAGAGTCAAATTTGAACACACATTTAGATGTTAGTTGCATTAAACTCCACCAGTAGCCCCTAGGATTGGGACTGTTACACTTTAAGCGGATGAGGATTGCAGTGCAGCTGGTCGGGCCATTTAAAGGTCAATTTTAAACTTGTGAACAAACTAGTTATAAAAAATGTTAGGTATAAGACTTATAATCAGTGCAGATTTACGTATATAGAAGCTAAGTTTAGATTTCAAACTAAAACAAATTCTGTACTTACCTTTAGCAAATAAAGATGTACATGATGTATGGATGCATATTCTTTTAATATGCTCGGAATTTTCTGTTTAAAGATCATGGATCAAAACTCAAAGGGAGTTTGATCTCGACCATGATCTTAAGTGGATGTTTGCCGAGGACTCGAGGATAATCCCAGTGAGTAGTGTTGATACAAAACCTAGAAAACAACTCCACAAGCATCCAATCTGAGCTGTGTTTAAAGTGTCCAATCTGAAGTGTGTTTAAACTGTCCAATTTGAATTGTGTTTAAAGTTGTATTATTTTTATATTTCTGTGTTTTAAAGTTGTTTCTCGTTTAGCTAATAAGAAAGTTTTTATAAGTTAGTATTTTTCTTATAAAGTTTTATAAAGTTAGTTTTTTTTATAAGATGCTTGAAAAAGATGCTTATATGCTTATTGTTTTCTTATGCATTATGCCAAATGCTTATTGTTTAATACTTAATGCTTATTGATTAATGCTTAATGTAATGAAAAGATGCTTAATGCTTATTGTTTTCTTATAGAAAAAGATGCTTTTATGTATTGTTTTCTTATGCTTATATGCTTATGCTCATGGTAGCTTATGTTGAGTAGAACATGATCTTCGATCTGGTAATTTCATAAGAAAAACATCCTCCTTTTCTTTAGTGGAGTGTCCAAAGGAAACCTAGAGGTGGAAGGTGTGGTGGTTTTTTTTTTTTATCTTTCGAGGGACCTAGAAGTAGCCTTTGTTTGGGTTCTAGAAGACTCTACAAATAATCGGTGACATATATACCATTCTTCCAGGAGGCCTTCTAACTACAGATAGTAGGCTAGAACAAAGACATTGATTTCTATATATGGATCTCACAAATAGTACTCTCTCTAATAATAGTTAGCATCCTAATAACAAAAATCTAAAAAAGTTATACAAAAGGTTGCTTTCTTTTAGGCCCTAAGAGAACATAATTAATGGAATGAATTTCTAGCTAATGAAGCAACTAAGCTCAACATTGGGGTACTTAGGAATGGTTATGGAGACACTTTGCAACTTTGCCAAAAAAATATGTGTCGTAAGAGCCATTACCTTCCATTTAAACACATGTCCACATAGAACACATGTCCACATAGAACAAGAAATGCTAGTCAAGTGGCACTAGTAACATGTATTTTTATTAAATGATGAGGTGCTATTAAAATTTATCTCTTTAACAGACTTCGTTGTTATAGCTATTCGCTCAGTTGTTTCTAGTCTCTGTCTATATTAGTTGCTGTGTCCAGAGTCATTTGTTTTCAGAATCCAGAGACAAAGACATTGATTTCTATATATGGATCTCACAAATAGTACTCCCTCTAATAATAGTTAGCATCCCTAATAACAAAAATCTAAAAAAATTATACAAAAGGTTGCTTTCTTCTAGGTCCTAAGAGATCATAATTAATGGAATGCATTTCTAGCTAATGAAGCAACTAAGCTCAACATTGGGGTACTTAGGAATGGTTATGGAGACACTTTGCAACTTTACCAAAAAAATATGTGTCATGAAATCATTACCTTCATTTAAACACATGTCCACATAGAACACATGTCCACATAGAACAAGAAATGTCAGTCAAGTGGCAAGTTAGTAACATGTATTTTATTAAATGATGACGTGCTATTAAAATTAATCTCTTTAACAGACTTCGCTGTTATAGATATTCGCTCAGTTGTTTCTAGTCTCTGTCTATATTAGTTGTTGTGTCCAGAGTCATTTGTTTTCCGAATCCAAAGCCGTATCAGTAGTCCCGGGCTATTTAAAGGCACAGTTCCACTACTGCGACTCGCAAGAACAATTTTCTAGTCTTTACCTGGGGAAAAGGCCAACATCTTGGCGAAATCCGTGCACCTTCAGGAACAGCAGGAGATTAGTCTCAAAGCCCTCCCTTTCTGTGTAAAGATAGAAATACCTAGTATGGATTCTCAATCTATGTCTTTTAAAGATATTCAAAAGTCTGAGGAAGCTGAAGCAAGTACGTCTGGACAAGAGAATAGTT
>SNQJ01S0156998.1:0-22210 GCA_010110895.2 Picea sitchensis
TTGACCCAAAGAAAATGCCAATCGACCAATGAGTAAGTCAATTATAGTATATGGCCATGTACGAACAAAGTATGACCATATAGGTGAATGGAAAACTTCCCAAAGGATTGTGCATTCACCAAGAAAGAGAAAATTCTCCCAGCAATGTTTAGAAATGCCCAATCATGCAACCTTCAACCCAACAAATATTAAATATGTCCAGGAACGTTTGAAGATTCCCTAAGCATGAAATAATTCACCTCAACAATTAAAAAAATTCCCAACAATATTAATTTCGCCCCAACATTGTTTAGAATCTCCCAAGCATCAATAAATTCGCCCAACAACTTCTAAATTCCCCCTAACAACTTCTAAAAATTCCTAGGTGAGGAGGAATTCACCCAAAAATGTTTAATATCACCCAACAAATATGAATGTTCAACAACCTCTGAAAAAAAATGCCCATCAATATTGTGGCTCACCCAACAAAAGGAAATCAACCAAGTGGAGTAAATTCAACCAACAATGAATATGGTATGACCCGTCGAAATTCAAGTCTACTGAAAATGAGTCGGTCAAAAAGGGTAAGTTGACCCAGTATGAAATCGACCATCAATGAGTTGGGTCAACCAGGTAAGTGAATTCGACCAAGAATATAATGTAAGTCGACCAAACAATGTTAACTTGACTTGGAAAAATAAATTCAGATGTGGGGATGAAATTACAATTAAGAGTGAGATCATATGTCCATGAAATAGAATTTCACCCAAGAAGGTTTACAAATGTCTAGGCACATTTAAAAATGAACTGACAAGGTAATTTTCCCTAGAAATCACAAAAACACTCAAGGCACATTGGAATTCGACACAAGGGAATTAATTTAAATACCCTGACACTAAAGACCCTAAATCAATGGTGTTCAACATACTGGAGGGATTTTAGTTGACCAGAAAGTGAAGGAAACGACTAGCAAGGGAAATTAATCGGCCCATGAATAATTCAACTACCCAGGGAGAGAGTGGATTATAGTTCTGGTAGGTAAAAGCCTTAGCAATTAGTTTATATTCCTTGGAAATGTACGTTCGTCCAAAAAAATAGTTTTAATATCCATGGATCTTTGACTCTGACAGGAAATGGAAAATGGATAGCCACGAGTATTCATGGTTCTTCATTTTCATTAAAACCCAATTATAGGCAGTAATTAAACACATGGGAACCCATATCTCATCTCATAAATGAAATAAACGTCAACTTACACTACATGCATAGCTTTGATGCCTCTTCCTCTCTCAACCAAAAATACCCTTTTCAAAATGAGAGTGAGGGAAGGAATAGGGAGAGTTGTGGGGTAAGGGAAATACCAACAGCCATGGCTCTTCATTTCTCATTCCTCGGCCTTCTCCTATATTAATTTTTAATTACATTTAATGATGCATTTTTTGTTGTTATTTTTCTCGTTTTCGTCCTATTAAACTTTTCAATTTGCATTGCTTTACAAATTTTATTGAAATTTATTAATTGTCAATTCAATATTAAAATTACTAAGTCTTACACCCATTCATCGGTCCAGATCTATTTCAGATCAACAATTAACAATTATTCTTCTTCGACAACAATCAAATTAGTGTCAATTTTTTGAGTTTTGTAGGGACAATTTTCCATTGTTTTGATTGCAAATTGGTCAATATCAATAGTGATTAAATATTTTCAAAAAACTTCTTTTAAATCAATAGAAATTTCAAGGTATCCCTCTTCCTCTTGGCCAATATATTCTTTAATTTTTATAGAGGTTGAGTATAGATTTTTCATGTAATTTGAAATAAAAGTGTTCCCATCTATATTTTTCATGGCCAAGGTTGTTTCAATTGTAATAAGAGGGTGCACTATTGTATAGAATGTTTCCTCTCCTTTTTATTTTCCTACCCACATATGTATTTTTATTTCAAGGAGTGCCTTGGTAGGGGGTAGAGAACAATTTCATTTTTGGATTGACCATTTGTGATGGTCACATTTCCTACCCTATAGCCAATATATTCATAAGCTATAGCCAACACAGGTCTTCCTAAAATGAGAGAGTATCTACCACAAACCTACAATATACATTTTTTTTTTGTTGCAATCTTGAATTTCTCCCAAGTATGTTTCGACACTTGAGTTTGTGGGGCACTAGCTTTCCTTGGCCACAAGTTCTGGCTAGCCTACACATATGACAACCAAACTACACCTCTTCACTTAATGTATTCCCATAACTTCACCTTCAGCTACTGTTGCACCCCTTTTGTCACCCGAATGAGCAAAAGAAGGATGCTTACAAGTCCAGTTGGGTTAGCTGGACAAGACAGTAGTGAATGGAAGAGTTAGAAACATCAAGCATAAGAAATAAACAAAGAACTAAGATACTAACAATAAAAGAAACTAAACTAGAGTGCATAAGGGAAATAGAACAAAAATTAAACAACATTCATGCCACCAATGGATAAGTTGTATTAGTGGGAAAACACCAAAGATAAAGGGAGACTTATGGGTCCCCTCTTCCTCCAAGGGAGGGCTCTTGAACCCCCAATGATTGAGCTCTTATTACAAGTAACAAACTAGAAGGAAATGGTGAAGAAAATCCAAATCACATTCACTCAAGAGGTTATATGAATGGCTAAGTGAAATGGTGCTTGTATCCTCTTCATGAGAAAAGAGGATTCCCCAAGAGAATATAGGCAACATAACAATAAAAATGAATTCCTTGAAAATATAGTGCACCCATGGTCTCCTTTTATAACAAAGCTTTGAGGCATTATGTAACCAGTTCTTAGTGTGAATAAGGGGCTCTTTAGGGAACCCTTAGGCCTTTCACCAACCCCCCACTTGGATTTAGCTCAGATTTGGGTGTCAAATCGACTTGGGAGATGAACCAGAAGTGGGTGGAAGGCCAACCAAAATCATAAATGCGTCATTCTGAGGTGTGCACGACCTATTGCATCCACAATCGTGCATCAGACGCATATGCACTTTTCCTATATTATTCGACTATCACACCTGCGCGAGTTGCCTTTATATCTTTGACGCATGCTGATTTTTTAACTGGTTGTATAGTTTTGTGCTTTTTGGAAATGCATTTTTTGGGCCATGGATGAAATAATAGGTGTTTGAAGATGTAGGATTCCTGTAACCATTTGTGGATGAAATTCCAGTGATAACAGATGCCCCCTGATGTGTGAGGTTAGGAGCATACATATAGCCGAAATACATCAATGTTTCTTCTACTGAGAGTACCTTTGTAAGAAAGAGCATTGTGAGGAGTTTCAAGAGTGACCCATTGGAGGGAGAGGGGAACCTGTAGGACCCAAACCTTTCTCAAGGTGTGAAAAATAAAACTGTGTACAAATGAGGTGGGCATGCCCCATGCTCATGTCATGTAATTCAAAAATGGATAATATAGTAACTGAAGTTGTGTGTTGATGTAGATGACTACCGTGCCCTTGGGGGCATGTTGATAATAGCAGAGGACAATTCAGATGGTGAAAAAAATCTAAAAAGAGGCGATGACACCTATAATAAGTGTCGATGATATGCAAGAATTGGATGGCCTATCAAATTTCAGAGGTCTTCGACAAATAAAAACAACTGCAATATTCACAAAGTAAGACCCACTGCAACATGATAAAGTGTTGAAGTCGAATATCGTGGGGGTCAACAACAACAGAGAGTAATGATGGTTCTCTCTGTGTCATCTGAGACACCTCATTGTGAAGGTAATGAGATTTGAGATATTGTCACCCTTCTGGAAACTATGTTGATGTCGATAGGAAGGGAGACGTGACTCCAATAAGCAAAGGGCTTCATGAAACCTACATGATGAGATCAGGAACTAATGAGGTATATGGGCAAGGTCAAGAGGCGGTGAGACTCAAGACTACCCTTGGTTGGGGATATATGTGAAGTATGAGTGGAAGAAACCATGAAACTGGGTCTAGCGTCAGGGGGACAACTAGACGTGGATTAAGTTGTGCCAGAGGTGGGACAAAGTGGAAAAACTTATAGATCAGGGGTACGTGGATTGTGGGATACTTGGAGTTTATGGACGATGTGAACAAGAGTAGACTATAATGAATTCCCCAACCAAGGGAGACATGGGTTTCTTTTGTCAGAAAAAGAAGGTCGCCAAAGGTGATGACAAAAAACTATGTAATGGATGGAAATAAAGGATTTGTACAATTACTGAATAAATAAATAATAATTGGGGATGGGTGTACAGATACAAAAACGAGTGTCCCAGTGCAACATGGCTTGGCTTGTGAGGGCACAAATTTTGTGGAAAAGAGGTCGAGGGTGGGGGCCCAATAAGTGGGTTTCTGTATTAGGAAAAATGAATGGAGGACAATATGCAGATGGGAAAACTGACGGTGGAGGAGATGGAGGGATAATTGATACTGTGGAGGTGAAGTCAAAATGTGAATCATGACGAGATTACTCAGGAGTCCATTCTGGGGAGTTTAACAAAAATGAGGAGAAGGAGAATGTGGCTAATTCTCAGGAATGCAAAGACTATGAGGACTCCCATCCCTAAGGGGTGAAAGCAACATGAGTGTCAAAGTGTTAAGGGGGACTATCAATGGGACAACTCATGTGGGGAAGAGTGATACCAGGTGACAGTACTAAAATGCAGCATAGGTGTGAGTATTGCAGAGCCGGATGAGGGGACCTTAGAGGAAAATATCGGAGGGTGTGATTGGGAGATGCAATTGATATTCAGAGGGAATGATTACATTCCAGTAGGAGTTTTATACCTCAAAGGGCCATGTTGATTTGTGGTGACCAAGTACCTGCACACATGAAAACCAAATACCCGACATGAACAAACTGAAGACAAATCATATAACGATTATTTGATAATTTTGAACATAAGCATGCGTACCTAGGCATGATGTGAGAAAAAGGCTCCTCAAGGCTGAGGATGGATGGTGGCCCGGGGACTGTGACTGTGTAGGTGGTGGGATCCTGGTCTTGTGGCTAAAGATGAATCAGAAAATGAACGCTCGAAGCTCTTGGAAATGATCCTGGAATTTTTGGCAAAGGGACTATATATAGTTGTAGGGCCCACATTGCCACCTCATTTGTACCTGCAACTAGAGTGATTGTACGAGAGTTTTGAGGAGAGATATGGAGATTCTGTGAGATCAATCCAGTCGATTCAGGATTAGCGAGTTTCTGGTTAGTGGTTGTATCCTCCTACATAGTAGCTAGGGGTTATTTTTGGGTAGGGTTTGTACAGATGGTCGTACAAGGGGGTTGTGTGAGGGTGGGCCCCTTAGTTCACAGGTGATTAAGTGTTTCGCACTCATGAGTGTGCAGCTATAATTCAGAGAGACACGCATAGGGGAACTCAAATGGGAAAAATAGGCACACATGGGATGCACATCTGTGCAAATCACAACAGTGCATCCATGCATGGTTGTGTTCCTGACAGTTGCGCATGTGTGGGAAACTGTGGAGCGAATAGGCGCACTAGAGTGCACGTCTGTTGATGTGATAGGGGCACATGGGTGTGCCCCTATATGACTGACAGTCATTCATGAGTGCATGACTATGGGATGAACAGGTGTGCATATGTGCGCGCTTGTGGGGAAAAAGTGTGTGCCTTTGAGGCAAAGATGAAGGGTGTAAAAACTAATCTTTTTTGGAGATTTTGATGTTTTTAAGAGTTGTGATGGCTGATCAAATATTGTGTGTGTGGATGCAGGCTACCAGTTGATGATGTTGATCCACTGTAGAGAAAGGAATTGGGTGCAACTGAGGGAGGCAGTGAGGGATGAGGAGTGAACTGTACGTGGTGCTTTGGCAGCCTGTGGGTTGCTGAATTTTTTTGAGTGGTCATTGGTGAGGGCGCAAGAGTACTTGGTGCAATTCCTGATTGCGATGTGGAGTTCAGAGCTGCAATTTTTAATTTTTTGTGGTGAACACATGGCATTCTCAGCTATGGAGGATGTATACTTCTTGATTGGGCTCCCTTTTCGGGGAACCTTGTTTCCTATCAAGTCTATGGTACCCAGAGACATGCAGTTGGTTGTCCCAGCCCGAACCTATTGTTCAGGAGAGGACTATATGTCCGGCTCTGTGGTGAGGATTGGGGCGATGGATGCCCTGGTGAATCAATGTGTGGCATCGATGATTGTGAGAGTATATGGATCTCTTGTGACTTAGTGTATCAGTGGGGGTCATTTGAGGATTATGTAGAGGGCACTGGAGGGTGAGAATTTTACCTGGGGATTGATGTTGCATTCCAAGATGGTCGAGCAGCTTGACAGGTGTCGAGCTACGGATTCAAGGGACTTTTCCTTTGGGTCCATATTGGTGGCATGGTTATTGGAAAGGGTTCCCATGTTGCACCCTAGATTCTTTTTATATGCCCTGGGTATGCGAGAGTTGCGACTGAGGCAATGGGAAATGATTCTAGTTTTCCATGGTGGGGGGGAGGGTGGACATTATTTCATGGATGAGGCTGCACAGGTGTGGCGTCAGATGCCACATATCATACTTCGATATCAATATTTTGGGGTGGACTTCTAGAATGATCCAGATATGGTGCTACCCCCTGGGGAGGTGTTTGACCGCATAGGTATGATGTTATATTTGATGTTTTGATCTTGTAGATAGTATAGCATATTTTTTATGTATAAATGGATGTTGATTCTATCATGTGTTTGTTGTGTGTGTAGATGTGGGACCTTGTGGGCATGAGGTTGAATTGGTTAGAGTTTGGGATTGTCAGGGGCCTGTGAGGCCACCATTGGGAGAGTCGTGGGCAGGGGAGAGACAAGGGTGGGATGAGGTTTGCATGGGACCGACAGGGGATGAGAGAGCAGGAAGGAGACGTTGTTTCGACGATCTGTGTGTAGGCATGTCTCATCCTCCTTTGATGGGATCCGAGGGGGAGTTTGAGGATATTCATCGTCACTTGGAGGCCATACTACATGGAGTTTTAGAGGGCATTTGGTTGCATATTCCATATGAGGGAGTCCTGGAGAATTGTGTGGACCTCCTGGCGGAGTGGCGGACCATGGTTCGTAGAGCAGCTGTAGTGGGTGCGGCTATGAATGGGCGACTACCCCCAGGACCAGAGGGACCCCTGGCTGGTGGGGCACCTCCTCCTAAGAGAGGACTAGGTGGTGGTGCTCTAGAGGTGCCTTGAGTGCCTCAAGATATCTAGTTTTGTATTTATAGAGGCTTGCGAGCCTATTTTGTATATGGTGTTGTGACATCGGTTTTGTATTTATAGGAGTGAGATGGTCACTTACTTACAGATGTTGTACTTTGGTGTACTATTTTTTTGTAAACATTGATGGCACATTGATCGATATATATATATATGGAAATACATTTTTGGATCTTTGTGATGTTCACATGTGTTGATGGTTTTTATTGCTTTTTATGATGTCTAATCTATATGTTGTGGCAGACTTTATATGTATGTGTGATGGGACCTTAATGTGATAAATGCCAATATAACACTAGGTTAGCCATATTATCTTCTATTTGATTAAATTGTCTTGGAATATGTGTAAATGTAATTGAATAAAAATGTTCAGATAAAAGTCTAACTTGAAGGTATTTGCGAAAGAGGCAAGGATCGTGGACATAGTACACATTGTTGAGTTGGAGGAAAATGAGTTGGGAATATAGTAAGATTCTTAGGTGATGAACATGGCGTCTAGTGGCCTCTCCAAGGAGGCCAATGACGGTTGCGTATTCATCTTGGTTGTTGGTAGCTGAGCCCAGACATATATTGTTGGAGTGGAGCATTTCATGTGAGGGAGTATAGAGGGCCCAAGTGGCCGAAGCGAGATTTTGTGTCTAATGTCTAGCTCCATCGACGTAACTGATGTGGAAGGTCAATGGAGGAGGCATATGTTAATAGCACAAATGATATATTAGACTTAAGATATAGAGGAAAAAAGAAGACTAAAAACTCTATAAAAAGAAAAAGCCTAGTGTAGCATGGCTATGCTCAGGCATAAAATTTCTTTAAGTACAACCCATTGATAGGCTCTTTGAGGGGGTGGCCTTTGGGAGAGGCCAGGATGTATGCACCTTTAGTGAGGAAATTTTGGATGATGTAAGTTCCATGCCATAATGACTCAAACTTTCCATGGAAAAAGGTATCGTGGGCAATATCGTAAGCAAGGAGTAGGTCACCTTCGTTGAACAATCGAAGGATGACATGGCGATCAAAGGTGGCCTTCAACCATTTTTTAGCTGCCTCATTGTTCTGTAATGAAGACCAGTGGTCTTCATCCAGTGACTCTAAGTTCAGCAGACGTTGTTCCATTGGAGAAGTGTTGGGTAATAACTCAATAGTAGTGCATAAGCTAGGAATTTCAAACTCAATGGAGAGAGCGGCCTCGACCCCATGGACAAGATGAAATGGTGTGAAACCAGTGGCAGTTTTGACTGTCGTGTGATAAGTCCATAGCACGGAAAACAACATATGGTGCCAATTAGTCTTATGTTTGTTAACCGTGAGATGCAACATGGTTTTGAAGACCTTGTTGACCACCTCTACCTGTCCATTGGACTGGGGATAGTATGGGGAGGCAAACTCGTGGGAGAAGCCTAACCTGGAGGAAAGTTCAATGAAAATTTCATTCTCTAAGTGTTTCCCGTGATCGAAGACTAAATGGAGTGGGACTCTAAAGTGGGAGATAACGTGGTTAAAGAAACAATGTGTTGTGGTGTCAGCAATGTTGTTGAAGGTAGGCATGGCTTCAACCCATTTGGTGAAGTAATCAACTGCAACGATGATGTACTTGTGTCCATCGCTATATGGAGGGTTGCAAGACATGAAGTCTATGCCCCATTTGCAAATGGGGCCAAGAGTGATGACTAGGTGGAGAAGAGTAGGTGGTGCTCTCACTTTGTTGGTGTATAGCTGATATTTGTCACAACACTTCACAACATGGATGCAATCGTGAAACAATGTGGGCCAAAATTAGTTGGCTCGAATGATTTTTTGGACGGTGGACATCTTGGAGAGGTAGCCACTGCATGCACCAATGTGGCAGTCATTCAAGACTCTATCGGCTTCATCAATGGTCAAACATAGATGAAGGATGGTGTCGACCCCTCGGCAATATAAGATATCACTGATAAGGAGTTAGCGAGGGGCTTGGTGTCGAATACATCGATGATTGTCTGGGGAAAGGTGATGGGAAAACTTTTATGTTCAGAGGTAGACAGGGAGATTTTCATACCAGGGATCATCCAAGGGGATGTAAAAATTATTTTCGTCAGGAAAGGCTATATTGATAGGGGAATTGGTAGTGTTGGAAGGAAATGTCGTAATTATTTCGGCAAGGACGAGGGATTTCTTGCTCTTGGGTGTTGAAAATTGAGGTCGTATTCCTGAAGGATAACGATCCATTGGGAAAATTTACCATTGATTTGTCACCGACTGAGAAAGTATTGCATTGGGTTGGAATATCTGACAAATTTGGTAGTTCGAAGCATAATGTAATGGTGTAGCTTCTTGACTGTGAGGACAACTGGAAGGGAAAGTTTCTCATCGTGATTGTACTTCAAGGGTGGTCCTGAAAGATTCTTACTAATGTAGTAAATGACATGCTCATGGTCATCATCCCCTAATTGGATGAGAACTCCTGCTACAGACATGGTTGATGCTGATAAGTAGAGGATATAGTCATGATCATAGTCTGGTGGACTAATCAACGGGGCATTGGAGAGTGCCCATTTAAGGTCGTCGAAAGCAGATTGGGCATGTTCATCCCATTGAAATGAGATGTCATGGTGTAGCAAGTGAAGGAAGTCATGTGCACGAGTGGCATAATCTGGGACAAATCTGTAGAAATTTGTCTTTGCCTTGTAAGCTCTATAGTTGGTGTAAATTCTATGGTGGGGGGGTTTCCATGATGGCTTGGACCTTGATGGGGTCCACGGTAATGCCTCGCTAGGAAACGATGAACCCAAGGAGGCAGTCAGCAGTGACGCAGAATATGCACTTGAGGGGGTTCAAGCCGATATTGTATTGATTGGATGGGTGGATTAGAATTTGGTTGTAGCCAGAGAAACCGTCAAAGAAGGACAGAGCTTTGTGGCCAGCACAATCATCGATAATTTGGTCAATAAACGGTGTTGGAAAATTGTCTTCGGGACAAGGGTGATTGAGATCACGAAAATCCATACAGACACGGATAGTGCCCTACTTTTTGTTAACAGGGATGAAGTTGGAGACCCATGACGTATATATGATGGGGTATATGAACCCTGTAGCGCATAATTTGTCAATTTTATCTTTGATGGCCGCTACTTTTGATGGGTGCAGTGGGCGTTTCTTTTGATGAACAGGGGTGATATCAGGCCAGGTGTCAATACGATGTTTGACAATAGAGGGATCGAGGTTGGCATCTCCGTGTATGACCAGGCACAAATGTCCCAGTATTCCTGAAAAATGGTTTTGTAAGCTGAGATATCTTCAGGAGGGCATGCGGCATTGATGGTGATTTCCTTTATAATTCCAGGTTTGATGGAAATATCGATTTTGATGGTGGGGGAAATGTTGGCCATGTTTCCTTCTTCAAAAGAGTCGGGGCAGGTGTAGGGTTATTGAACCAATCAATATGCCCTAATGGGATAAAATATTTGGATTCGATTGCATACATGGTGTTGTGGTTAGGAGGCACAAAGGCATCCTGTGAGAGAAAGAGCACTCAGTGATGGAGTGGATCCCATGGGAAATCAGGGGAAGTTAATTCCTCGAGGATCTCTTTGTCGCAGTAGAAATTTCGAGAATATAGTGGATCCAGGGGAATAATATTGGTGATTGTCACCATGTTGTTATCTTCTGGTGAAAAGGTAGGGGGACTGATGCAAGGGGAGTGCGTGGGTTTGCTTGACATAAGCCAAATATTGAGATACTATGGGTTGAAAATGGAAGTCGGGCGTAATATTTCCATGGGGAAATGAATGGGACAAATGGGGGGATTTGGGGGAAAATACTCCTCTAGGCTATCTATGAACCATGGAGGGGTGGTAAGTCCCTCGGGCTCAGGGAAGAAGATATAAAATATATTGGGAGAGGGAGTAGGGAGAACTACCAGTGTTGTTGGAAGTGAAGAGACGGGAGGAGTTTGAATTAGGGCCATTTGTTGATGCCTGTGTTCAATAATCATGGGACATTGGTAGGTGACATTGGGAGGGATGAGCATTTATTAGTGGGGTTTCCCTCTTTCTTGCATAGTGTGCAAGGAGGCTGAACTCATGGGGGAAGTGGAGCGGTGGGCTCTTTCTTCTTCCTTTTTCCCCCAGCTATAGTATTGGTGTTAGTGAGTGGGGGTGAGGGTGGTTTATTGGAGTAAGTATTGGAATCTGCATTGGGGTTCCTTCTATTTGGGGAGGGAGGGATGGTTGAGGGACCATATCAGGTATATGTAGATACCATACTGGATTTTCCAGCACCATATTGGGAAGGGAAGGCATTGCGGCTACCTGGAAAGCTTGTACACCCGGTGGGGGGTAAAAGAAGGGGATTTGGGTAATGGATTGGGGGATTGTCTCCCAAACTGGAATGTGGCCCTGAGGGAGGGTATAATAAGTAACAAGGGAAGTTGGAGGGCTCTCAAGGGAGTCTTGAGGAAGGATCTCTGTGACTAGTGGGATGTCATATAGTAATGAAGCCTTGGTGGGAGGAAGGGTATCTCTATTTTTTGTTCCATTGGATGATATGACACATACTTGGGCTGAGATGTGTATGAGCGGAGGTGCTCCATGGTATTTCCCTAGCAAGGATGGGTCTTTGAAAATTTTGGGACCCATCTCAATGAGTGGGTAGGTCTTTGGATTGGTGTGAATGATTGGTAAGATGTTATCGATGTTGGAGGAAGGGTTGGGCTCATAATGTGACACTTGGTCAATGGTGATGATTTTCCTGTTGTGGGGGAACATCATTGTGAGGAACACAGAAGAGGCCACAACCTTCATCGCATACATCTAGCTACGCCCAAAAAAAATGTTTTAATCGAGTGGAGCGTCGATAACTTCAATGTCAATGAGGATAGTTTTTCCCCCAAGTTTAACAGGGACATTTTGAAAGAGCCCTTCATGAGAGGATAGTCGTCCATCATAAGCTCTCAGAGTGATTGTTGATGGAATGAGCTTAGGGGAACCCAATTTCTACCATACCATTTTGGACATTATGCATGTGGATTCGCCTTCATCAATGATGCAGCGGTGAACTTTGATGTTCCAGATTTTGATCGGTATTTGGAAAGTGACTGGAGCGGAGAGATGGGGTTCCCCACTATCAATATCAAAGGTGATGAGGTGAGTATCAACAGGGTTGACTACCCCCAGGGTGAAAAGTAATGAATTCCATTGGGTAGGACAGGTGTGAAGGACTTCTAAAACTAACATGGCAGTAGGAGATTGTGCCAAGCCATCGACCAAACTGTAATTGTGTGTCACCCTAGCCTAAGGGTTGCTGACATTCCTTTGCAATGGGATATAAGGAATATGAAGAGGTGTATCAGTATTAGGGTCTGGAATCATCAAAGGGGGGCCATTTGTGATTGGGTTTACTTCTGAGCTGGTGGGAGTAGAGTCAAGGGGTTCGTTTTATTGACGAGTGCACGTTTGTAGAAGGACTTCTTCCTCAATAGTGAGGAGAATAGTAGGATCTGTAGGAGTGTTTAGGTTTGCATACTGTACCATCTGTGGTGGGGTTGGATGCATCTTCTGTTGGGTGTTCATTACCCCTTAGTGTGGTATGGGGTTTTGTAACACACTTGGNNNNGCGCATATTGTTGTGGGGCCTGCAGAGGGGTAGGCGGTGCTGGAGGACGTGGTCCACTTCCAGATTCTTTCATCCGCTCAAAGTCAGCGATTTGAGGGAAATGGTGAGTATAATGGCCATACTCACCACAAAGGGCACAAGGGAAGTTTTTATGAAAATTTTTGTTATTCTTCCCTTGGTGTTTGTTATTATTTCCCCCTTGAGGGTTATGGTTCCCCTTATTCTGGTTGTCCCCAACAGGTTAATTTTGTTGGGGGTGATTCCCTCCTAGTCCTAGATTCTTTTTGTTTCAGTTTTTTCATTTCTTTTTGGCATTGTTCGATGGATGGATCAGATTATCCGTATTCAGTTGTTCAAAATTATGATATTGCTGAACTAGAGAGGGTTGAACAAAATTAACCTCAGCATGTGGTTGTACTTGTGGAGAAACAATAGATGGGGGAGGACCGAGAAATGGGAAGTACAAATTATTTTGTGGTAATTATTCGTAGGGTACATAGGGAGGTGTGGCACTTTCACTAGTGCTTAGGGTGTAAGCATATGTAGAGGGGGTACCAGAACTTGGTTGGGTTGGTGGGCATACCAGGGGTGTCTGGGGGGGTCCACTTATGGGTGGAGGGAGGGAAATAATATATGGTTGTTGATAAGGGGGAGGAGTATAATAAGGGGGTCCTCCATATACCAGTGGATACTGAGGTGTTCCATACATAGGTGGTTGTTGGAGGTGTGGATTGTGGTGTGTAGTGGTACCAATTATTCCATCCACAGAGTGAGACATCCCAGGTTTTTTCTAGCCGAATGGCACGGGTCGCGGGGCATTAAGTAGTACTATATATAAATATCTTGACTGAGAATAAATGAGCTCAAACTATTGAGCCTTGTTGATGGCTTATTCTTCAAACTGGGGGAAGGTAGAGGCCACGTCTTTGGCAAGGAGGGAAACAAGATATTTGAGAAACCAATTAAGGCATTGTTGTTTGATGGCTTCTACTTTCATAGACTACATCTTCGATGCCATTCGTGAATATGGTCAGCGATGTGTGTACGGAGATTTGTTTAAACTCTAAGAGTAGTTCGAGACCATTGTCATGATGGATTGGTAGTTGAAAGAAGGTCAAAAATTATTTGGCCAAAGATTCAAAAGTCGTATGGGACCCATATTTTTCTTCTACATACCACTTGGTTGATTGGCCAGTGAGTGTGCTTTGAAATAACCTTAATTAGACAAAGTCGTCCATGATGTTGTTTGAAGAGAACCATAAGTGGAAGGTCATGATATGGTTGGTTGGGTTATCTCCCGTTTTTCCTTCAAACTTGGGAATGTCTGAAGGGAGTTTGGTAGGCATGGTGGGCCATGTGGGGTCATGCAATATAGGATCATTGATGATCTTAGTCAGATCCAGTATGTTGAGGGAAGCAAAGTATGGCATTTGGGATTGTGGTGGAGGATTAGTTCCATCCATGGTGGGAATGTTTTGTGTGTCTGGCCCTGAAAGAGGGTTTGTTCCGGCCATGGTGTGAGTGTTATGTGTCCCTGACCCATTAGGGGGGCTAGGTGGGGTTGTACTTCCTCTTGGGGAAGAAGTGTGTCCCCCGCTTCCTTTTATAGGAAAGTGGGTAGATGGTTGATCTTGGGAAGTGGACCGAAGTAAAGTGGAACCGAGAAAAGAAGATCCTAAGACAGTAGCACTCACAGGAGTGTGAGAAGGTGGAGTTGATGAGTTGGAAAGACTAGGAACTCCCCCTAGAATGGGAGGGAGATTTAGCAAGCGTTTGGAATGACGGGGATTATGTGGGTCCCCTATTATGTTTGACTAGAAAAGTGGATGCATGCAAATGGTGATGAGAGCAATAAATTAACAAGATTCTTTGTCTATACTTGTTTGAACCTATCACATTATATCTCGCAATCGTATGTAATCACAAGAGAATCATACATAAATCAATAAAGAAGCATACATATGGATAGGGGGATTTTGTTCACGTGGGAGAACAAATAAAACAAATGCTCGTGTCCTAAAATATGTAACATCCTTCCTATTGAATAACATTGGACCTTCCAAAAGCACTCAACAGTGGCATCTGAAGCCACCAGAAGAGGAACTAGTGAAGGATGAAATAATAAATTATAATGAGGGTTAGAGGGTGCATATCCTGAAAGAGATGGCGATATTTCCCAATAGCCACATAAAATTCGATCAAGGTGCAATTGCAACCCACAAATGTCGCCAAGGTAGATGTCCTAAAATTTGGTTACTAGGTACCTCAGTCAAAGTGCGGCATTTAGATTTTCGGCCTAAGAAATGGGTCATAGGCTAGATCTCGTCCAAGAGGTTGGTGCCTCAAGGGGGGGCGCACAGAACAACCAAACCTTGGCCTTCAACCCTTCATGGGTATCTCCCTACCTTATGGTGTAGGAACACTTGACTTGGAGGATTTAAAGTTCCCTATTTGACAACTTCTATTGTTTGAATNAACAAGGATTTATTTGGATGCCTATCCCCGAGATCCTACCTAGACTAAAAAAAAAAAAAATTATCACCTCTTGTGGAGGAAAACTTAGTGAGTTTTTAGAAAAAATTTAGATGTTTGTTTGAGATATTGGGGGTGTGAACCAATCTCATTGAAATTAAGTGGGAGTGGATAGTTTCATCAAGAAAAGGGTGGGGTGTTTCAGAATTCCTTTGGAGGAAGCTTACTTCAACCTCCATGTTTCGAGATGAAAACTATGTGAGTGAATAGTGACTTTTTATGTGAACAAGTGAAAGTGTGCCAAATTTTTAATCATTTAGGTGTCACTTTGTTGCATGTGGACTTCGTGTGGTCCTTACAAGTCTTGATTACCTAATTTACTAAATGTCATTGGTACAACCTTGCATAATTTTAAAGTCCCTAGAGAACTAGCATGTGGACATATGGATCCTTACCAATCCTATAACTCCCTAGTGTGATTTAATCTAAGAAAGATTCAAAACTATCCTAGATTGTGGACATGTGGGCATGTATGGTCCCATTACAAAACCTTTAAACTTCCCTAGTGATTTAATCTAAGAAATAAAATTCAACAACTATCCTATCTTTGTAGCATGTGGGCATGTGTAGGCCCTTACAAATTTAAGATGTGTTTGAAAAAGAAACTAAGAGGAGTCCCAAAGGGGTTGTTGTCCTCTCCTAAATATTGTGTCTTTAAGGGAGATGAAATTATCCCTCAATCATTTTTTTTATTCTCAAGATTGTTTTGTAGTGCGAGAGAAGAGCATACTCAAAGATTGACGTTCAATTTCTAGTCCCAAAGCAAGTAGTTATATTTATGATGTAGAATGATTCCAACTTATATTTAATCAAAGCAAGCCATCCATGTGGAAAAATGAATGCAAAAAGGAGATAAATATGAATTTTAACCCCCTAAGTGCCTATGTTTTGACCAGCCCTTCATGTGGAGAGGGAATCTAAGTGTGGTGCATATTACAATCTGCATAGAATCAAACTTAAGAAGGCTATGCGCCTCCAACAAATCCCAAAAACCCTTACAATGTATGATTTTTTGGACAGATGTGTGGGTCGTTGAGTAGACAGAGGCGCATTGGGCGCCAATGCGCAAATTAAAAATGACCATTTGGCACAGTGCGCATAATGCACTGAGAAACACAGTGGGTTTGGCACACATGCTCGGAAGACGTTACTGTGAGTTAAAAAACCCGTGCACTTTCTGTTACATGGTCGTGAGAAAAATTTAGGATGAAATTCTCTCAACTCATCTCTGAATTTAGCTTTTTGCAAGTAGGCATGGGATGGTTAAGGTTGCTGCAAGTTAAACAAACCAAAATTAAGTGCTCAAACAACCCAAATGGGGAGGAAATTGATACCTATCCCTAGTGGAGTCGCCAATATGTTGCACCCCTTTTGTCACTTGAATGAGAAAAAGAAGGATGCTTACAAGTCCGATTGGGTTAGCTGGACAAGACAATAGTGAATGCAATATTTAGAAACATCAAGCATAAGAAATAAACAAAGAACTAAGCTACTAACAATAAAATAAACTAAACTAGAGTTCATAAGGGAAATAGAACAAAAATTAAAAAACATTCATGCCACCAATGGATAAGTTGTATTAGTGGGAAAACACCAAAGAGAAAGGGAGATGTATGGGTCCCCTCTTCCTTCAAGGGAGGGCTCTTGAACCCCTAATGATTGAACTCTTCTTAAAAGTAAAAAACTAGAAGGAAATGGTGAAGAAAATCCAAAGCACATTCACTCAAGAGGTGATGTGAATGGCTCAGTGAAAAGGTGCGTGTATGCTCTTAATGAGAAAAGAGGATTCCCCAAGAGAATATAGGCAACATAACAATACAAATGAATTCCTTGAAAATATAGTGCACCCATGGGCTCCTTTTATAGAAAAGCTTTGAGGCATTATGTAACCAGTTCTTAATGTGAATAAGGGGCTCTTTAGGGCACCCTTATGCCTTTGACCAGCCCCCGACTCAGATTCAGCTCGGATTCAGGTGTCAAATTGACTTGGGAGATGATCTAGAAGTGGGTTGAAGGCCGGCCAAAATCATAAATGCATTGTTCTGAGGTGTGCATGGATTTTTACATCCACAGTCGCGCATGCTGATTTTTTAACTGGTTGTATAGTTTTTTGCTTTTTGGAAATGCATTTTCTGGGCCATGTATGAACTAATAGGTGTTTGAAGATGTAGGATTCATGTAACCATTTGCAGATGCAATTCTAGTGATAACAACTACATTTTTTCAAATGAAACTAATCCCTACTCAACTAAGTTCAATCAACAATAGGCACGCATCCAACCATGGACTTTAAAACATCCCAACAATACTTTAAAACTTATCCAACATTTCAATACTCAGCCAATACAAAGTAAATAAAGGAACAATAACACCCAACAATCATAAAAACTCCAAAAAACACATGTATAGGAGACACCCAAGGAAGGTTCCTTAACTTTATTATATGAAGAATGTCACAAATATTCAACAAGGGAGCCACAACCTCATGCCTACAAATTTGTTATAGATGTACAATGAATCCAAGGAAAAATATCCTTCTATCTACTACCCAACAAACTTGCACAATCCAACCTTGATGCAACCATAGGCCTGCCTCCTACAAGTATTATTTTCTTCTTCTTCTCACTTAGCTAGTGCAATTCAACCTATTTTGCTTAACCCTAAATTTAAGAAAAATTCCAAAGCTCCTTTACACTCTTAGTGAATGACCAATCACTTATTTCCTTAGCACTTTTGAGGTATCCTCCTTTTGTATGATACTTGCCTTGTACTTGCAAGCCTCTTCATTCTAAGGTGGACCGAGGTCACATCTATCAACTTGATTCCCCTTGGTAACTTGTCCATCAACCATACACATCGAACAAGTGTGCATGGAAGTGTACCTAATTCCATCTAGTTTGTACAACTTGGCCTAGTCCATCCAATTCCATCTAACTCAACCCATCTCCTCCCAATTCGTTGAGTTTAATCGATTCCTTCCATGTACGTCCAACTTGGCCTATTCTATCGAAGTCCATCCAATGCATCCCAATTCCACCTAACCTAGACCAATTCCATTCGATTCTTCTTAATTGTACCTAGAAAGTTCATCCAATTCCACCCAACTGCATCCAATGGATGTGTGTTCGATAAATGTGTGCCCAATGTATGTGCACCAAATGAGTGCATCCCATAATTTTACTCCTTGGATACTTGTTATCAAAGTCACTTTTTCCATCTATCACAACCCCCAAGTGTTGGTTGCCCAAATCCTTTGGTCTGAATGTATTCCAAGCACCCAATCCAGTCAAGCTCTCTATGCCAATCTTGTTCATCATGTGTAGTTCATGTCTACAGATTAGGTTTCCCATGGAAGATACCAAGGTCTATGATGTGTCCAATATATGAGAAAGGGTACCTAACATGTCCATGGTGTGCCTTGCCAATGTGCCAAGGCACTCCAAAAATGACTCTTCTAGCCATCAACCTTCTTTCATGTCCATTTTTGTCAGTCAATGACCACCAAGGTGATCATGAAATATAGGCGCCTGAATCCATTCAAGGCTAGGGCATTACTATACCTATTTAGTTTGGATTTGGATTGAAGTACTATAAAATATGTTGGATATTCCCATGAATCAATGGACACCATTACATCCTATAAAACTCCTATTGGATTTCTAGTAGATGTATTTTCTAACTGGAGTATGGTAGGTGTGTGTCTCAATAGTTACTTAAGGTATAGTTTAAGCATAATATATGTTATCATAACATTGATGGTTTCCCATAGGTTTATTAGAGTAATCTGAATGAGATTCTTGTTGATGTAGACATCTACAAATGGGTTTCCTAGATCTAAGTATTTAGCAACACATATTTTTCATAACATAAGATCTACGAGTTGGACTATCCCATTGAATATAGGATATTGTTTCATCTTTCTTATTGGATTATTAATGCATTCTTATTTTATGAAATTTTTGTAGATATGAACATCCTTAATAGCCTAGAGGAATGGGGTTTTGACACATAATTTTTTGAGTTCACCTAAGAGGTCATTCTCTGAGGAGGTATAAGTATTATTATCTTCTATCCTTTCAATATAAGGTGGTGTTGGTTTAGGGATAGGTTGTTATTGTGGGGGATATTCCTCCTCCTTTGATCCCTTATCCTCTGTGGGATATATATTAAGAGGAGTGATTTTTATTATTTAGTACCTTCCAAGGTCTTATATTGACCTCTTGGAGACCCATAGAGTAGGTCTATTAGGTGGTCATTTCATTATTGTACACCTATTGGACCTATCTATTGTTCATATTGGGTGTGAGTTGGACAAGAAATTGAGGTTGTTTTGGAATTTGTTTGTTACAAATTGTTGGATTATTGGTTTTTTGTTGTGGTGGTGGGAGAAATTCTTGTTTTTGTTACTTTGGAGCTCTCCCCCCTTGTGGAGGGTTATTCCACTGGTAGTTTTTCATTGGAGGTTGAGATGGGAATGATTGAAAGGAAGATTGGAATGTTTAAGGATGGTTTTGGTACTATCATTGACTTTTCATTTACCAGATAGGTTGATTGGGAGGATACCAAGTTTGAGTATGGATTTGTGCATTGTATCCAACAAAATATTGAGGATGGGAATAAGGCATACTTGGATGGAATGGTCGAGATGATTCTTTCCTCCTTTTGTTGTTGAAGCATGGTGGATCCATGTTCTCTTCCATTCCTTTGTAATTAACCATGATACCTGGTAAGGAAGGACATTTGTTAGTTTGATGTTTCTCTTCACAAATTGCACAAATTTCTATAGTATTAGTTGGACATTCAATCATAGAAAGTGTTTTTGTGCATTTAGGATAAAAAATAGTTAAAGGTTTTTCTTCTACTTATTTCTCCCTATTTATTTTCATTGTCAATGAATTTGAAATGTCATTTTTTATATCCTCTCATAATCCTCCTATTTCATTTTTAGTAAGAGTTGTAGAATTGGACGATTGTGGTGCAATATTTATGTCTTTCCTACTCTTCTTCCTTATAGACCTGGAGTAGTTCTTTAATAATTTCTTGATGTATTGATACTCCAACTAGAATATGTCCCCATTTTCAAAGAGATTTAAAGTTTCCATGAATTCCTCTCTTTCCCCTATAAGAAACACAAGCTTGAGGAAGTTATCGTCCAATGTGCAACTATGAGCCCTCTTGTAACTGACTTGGAGCCTTTCCTTATAGTATTCCATGGATTCAATTTCTCCTTGGATCATTCTAAATATTTAATCTTTGTTATCCTTGGATTTACACTAATCTCTAAATTTTTCATTGGAGGGTTGCTTCATTTTCTCCTAGCTTCTTATGTTTTTTCCTTCTAAACTCATAAATGACCTCAAGGATGATTCTTTCAATGTAGAGAGAAAGAAATAGAGATTTTAAGCATCAGATGCATAATCATAAGTCTTGCAAACAATTTCAAATTCAAAAAGGAAAGTATAAGGGTCTTTTGTAATAAGGCCATAAAAATGATGAAGACTAGAAGGATCGATGTTCTTCATTTTTTATTCTCCATTGGTTTCTCGAATGGGGAACTCGAATATTTCAAATTGTTTCTCTGCATATTTATCCATGGTGTGATGAGATGAATATTCTTCTCCTTATTTTGTAGGTGTATTTGCAAAAATCATTGCTTCCTCTTGAGGTAACTCAACAAATTCTTCAATGAATTCTTGGATGTTTATTTCACAATTCTCTTGTTGTTTCCCTTGTTGTACCTCTTTTAGCAATGAGAGTTCTTAATAAAATCTACCAAATGTATATCTAGGTTTATGCATTAAATATAATGACTTTATTCTTCTTCTTTTTCTAATTCAAATAGAATTAAATGTATTTTTTAGCACCTCCCTCACAATGGCACCAAAACATGATGGGCCAAAGAATTGCAACAATATTGTTGAAATCCTTAACTTGAATTTAATTTATCAATCCAAGGACATGATTCTTTGATGAGTTACTATGCACTATATGTGTAGATACACTTGTACAATCTAATGTATAGACTTGATGAGGAATGCATAACCTAAGGCTAGCTTGAATGTTTGTTGTCCTTTTCCTTTAACCAATTTTGTTAATGACATCCACTCCCCTTGATTAGAATAAGTGGGAGAGGAGAGGTTATAGAGTCTCTTTTCTAGCATCTACATGGATGGTTCAATGAAGATATTTACAATGGATAAATCCATGTGTAATAGGATTAACAACCTCTTTGTCATTGTGTCCCTTAATTTAACTTTAAGACTCTATTCAAGGCTACCTATACGCTATCTATAAACTAGTAATGAAGTGATTTAAATCCAAAGATGTATAAATTAATCTAACAACAAGCAATATTTTCGATCTTAACCTCTTATTTCCTATCCCTTTACCCTCAAAGTCTAGTGATATTCTCTCAACCATATTCCAAGTCAAGAGAATCAAAAGTATGAGATAATGAGAGTGGTTTCCACTATTCTAGAGAGGAATGAGAAATCATACATAAGACTACTCAATATACCAATAATATTAGTTAATTAGGATGTTATATTTAGTGATATAATGAGTATAATAAACACCACAAATCAAAGGAATGCAATGCTCTAGTAAGAAAATGAAATTGCATAGTTAAATTGGTTGAAAATGAAATGACATGAAGGAATGAAACTATTGCAATAACTTGCATGAAAATGTTACAAGAAATGTTTATAAGCTACTACCAAATTAAAACATAGAAAAAAAGAGGGTTCATTTCATATCCTTGAGTGGGCCATACTCAAGGTCTCTATAGATATCCTTAGTAAAACCACTAAGTGCTCAAAATTTGAAAATACAACTTCCTCATTCAGAAATTACTTCATAACAACATAATGTTCCTTAAGAATTCACTAGGTTTCTATGAAAGTA
>SNQJ01S0156999.1:0-22214 GCA_010110895.2 Picea sitchensis
GGTTGATCTGTGTAGCAGGGAGCAGAACGGCAGCAGCAAGGCAAAGAGGCAACAGAAATTAGCATCAGATCCAGGTACTTGTTAAGTTATGTATTTATTTCATTCTGCCATGAATCTAGTATTTAATGACAAATTTGAGTTGTTGAAGTTGATGTTATAAAATTCAATATCATGCTATGAAGTTTTGTTTCAGTTTACATTCATAAAATGTTTAGGAAACTTAATAATGTTTAAAATTTTATGGGCATTACAACCATGCATCAACCTATACTTCAACCTGTAATCAACTTGTACCATAAACAAGCGCATCAACCATGCACCAACCTGTACCAAACAACCTGTAATCAACTTGTACCATAAACAAGTGCATCCAACCATGTACCAATCATGTTTCAACTACTCATCAATATGTACCAACATCATCAACTATACACCTCATGTATGTACCAACTCATCAACTACTTGTCTCAACCATGTACCCAACATGTACCTTAACCAAAATCCCTCATCAATTTCATCATCCAAATATTATTTGAAACTCTGTAATAGACCTGGTGTATATGATCACATACCTACAAACCTTCCTTAACTTTCACAACAAGAGACTAGCATTTTCATCAAAATTTTATTTAGTCTCACATGACTAGTTTGGGATTAGTCAACAACCCTAACTTGAAATACTCATAATTATGTACCTGTAATGAATAAAGATATGAAAATAGTACACAATGTTCTTCAGTTTGTTTTGTGCAATTCCTCTGGGTGTCACTACTTGGAACCTCTTAGAAAAGGAGTTATAGCAAAAATGTCATACATTGTTGAATTCTGGTTTATTCTAGAGAGTGGCCTTGGAGAGCGTGCCCTGTATAGAATATTTGTTGAATGGGTCTGAAAATATTACACAGAATACTATAGGATATACTCTAACACATTTGGTCTTACTGAATTTGGATCTGTTATGAAGAAGTTATGACATTTTTACCCGAAACACATGTTTTAGACTAGTTTCAGGACTAGCCACAAACTTTATTTTCCATGGAGTGTAACTCCAAAAATATGACCCATAAGCTAAAAATTTTACCACAGATGCTTGGATATGTTTCATCAATGTCATATCAATTTAACGGTTTGAATCATTCTAGAAAAAAAATTATTGTGAAAATGGTGAGATGACTTGTAAATAACATACCTTACAAAGCATCATCAAAAGAATTTGTCCTCCCTTGAATTTTGGCCTTCTTTTTTTCACCTTCCCTCTGAAATTCAGCTTATATATCATTTGGTTACCTTAGTCACCTATAGATATTCAATATTCTCAAGTGTGATGTAAAATGAGAGAGTCTTGCCTCTTATTTATACTCTCCAAGTAGCTTTCTTGGAAGCATCTTCTAGGTCACTTTGCCCACTTTCCTTATTTTAGGGTTAACCCACTTCTAATTTCTCCATTAAATTTATCATTTAAATAATTTCTTTTGTTTTGAATTATAGTACACTCATTACTTCACTTTATTATTTACCTTCTAAAATCTTTTAAACCACTTTGACTACTTTGAATTTCTTTTGTATTCACTTTGAATTATAGTACACTAATTACTTCACTTTATTATTTACCTTCTAAAATCTCTTAAACCACTTTGACTACTTTGACCTTTTGGGGTTTCTAGATGACATATGAGGGTCCTCCAACTTCGTAAGGCCATAACTCTCAAACCGTGAGGATTTGTGTGACATTTCACATACCACCAGAAATGGCATGACATGTAGTATCCATATAGAATAGTATTATCTACAAATATATAAAAACTCATACTATTATCCATCAAACAAACTTGGGTCCATTACCCAAACCTAGGTTCTCCAACTTCTCATGGCCATAACTCTCTAACCGTGAGGAGTTATGTGACATTCCACATATCACCGGAAATGGAATGACATGTACTATCTCACCTGAAATGGAATGACATGTACTATCCAGATAGAATAGTATTACCTTAAAATATATTAAACCTATCATTATATATTATGAAACAACCTTTGGGTCCATTACCCAAACCTTTTGTGATACCTAATTCGCTACCGGACTTTTTTTCAAAGGTTGACATCAATGACAAATCAAACTCCACTAACAAAAGATTGGACACAATTTAGTTCTAAAGAAATTTTGGAAAAACAGATCAAGGATAAGGAAGAAATGATAAAAGAAAAGAAGTTCTTGATATAACAAATATTAAACTCTGTCAAAACTGGCAAAGCAGAGTAAGAAGAACTGAAAAAAATTGCTTGAACATATTTAGGAACAAGAGATGAACCAAGGATTAGATGAATTGTTTGATCTGCAAAACCAGGCCAAAATGGATAAAAAAGAAGCACGTTCTTTGGTTCTTGATGATCAATCAATAACGACCCTAAATCTTGACTGCAAAGGTTTCATTGATAGGCTCATCCTCACAGTAGATATCAAGGCATCGGGTTATAATCCATATTCCTTAGATGCACAACTAATAATATCTAGAGCAATGTGCTCTTTGTGCTAGATTTGGTGTCATACCTGAATACTACCGATAGCCTATTCAAACATACTTTACAGTTGTTAACAAAAAAACATGTCAATCAAAGGTTTTGCTCCATATTTCCCTCTCTATCTGAATGGAGTCAAAACAATTGTAAATTTTGTGGCACTTTTGACATATGATCTCATATCTTGCTTGGCCATGACTTTGTAAACAAATATCTACCCATGAAATTTGGACTTAATGAAGTTACATTCACTGTCCAAGGGAAAATTATAACAATTCCGAGTAAAGAATCATATGAAAATAGAGTGCAATATAGAATGCTTGTTTCTGATGAAATTGAACTCTCTGTAGAAAAGTTATCCATATTGAATAAAATTGTTAGGCATGCAAATCTTCATGGGCTAGAAATAATTCATGATATCAAACAAAAGATAAAAATTGAATGCACATTAGATTATCCAAATGCATTCTCGATCATAGAGCAATACTTTAGACCACATATAATGAAGGTTATGGCCGACAAACCTCAAAAGCATCTCAACCATATGTCTCCTTCAAACTAGAGAATGCAAAGCGTAGATTGTAGAATTCTAACAGAAAATTAATAGAACTCTAGTTGCGTACCCATGGGCTAGTCCCCAGATTCTATGTAAATAAACATTCTAAGGATAAAAGAGGCAAGCCAAGAATGGTTATAAATTATAGGGGCCTCAACAAAGATCTATTTCCCATCTGATGCTCATTGCCATCCAAATATGAATTGTTTGCTAAGATTGGTAGCAATAATGTATTCAGTAAATTTGATCTTAAAAGTGAATTTTCAAAAATTGGAATAACTCCTAAAGACAGGTTAAAAACAGCTTGTGTGGTTCCACATGGACAATACCAATGGCGAGTCATTCCATTTGGACTTAAAAATGCTTCCTATGAATTTCAAAAACGGATGGAAGATATATTCAAAGATTCATATACTTGTAATTTTGTTTATATTGACGATCTTCTTGTTTTATCTATAGATATGAATCAGCACAAAAAAACATCTTGAAAAGGTTTATGAAAGAATCTACAAACATGGAATTTCCCTCAGCAAGTCTAATCTAGAATTTGCAAAACCAAGATAGAATATCTTGGATTAATCTTGTCTCGAGGTAAGATTGAAATGCAAGAGCATGTACTTAAAGCTTTATCCGGATTTTTAGACATCATCCTTGACAAAAAGCAACTGCAGAGATTCCTTGGTAGCTTGAATTATATCGGGAACTTTAATGAGAACCAAGAAAAAGATGTTCGGATATTGCAGAAAATATTGAGCAACGAAATGCCATGGAATGAAAATATGACAAAGGCAGTCCAAATTATCAAGCGAAAAATTCAAAACTTGTCAAAATTGCATCTTCGTGACATGAATTATCTTTTTATCCTTTAAACATAAGCCCAAACAAAGTTTGCGCAAGTGTTTTATTGCAGAAACATAGTACTAGAGAAAAAATTGTGCATGTTTACTTTAAGGTATTTTAAAGTTGTAGAAGTTAATTTCCCTTCCTCTCATAAAGAAATTTTAGCAGTTAAAAATGGGATCGAAAGATTCAAATTGTTCATAAAACCTGTACATTTCATTGTCAGAACGATATGAAAACACATGAAGGGAAATTTTCCTCAAATCATAGATTATTGGAGCAAGGTAATAATAGAGTTTGCTGCTGAGTCTATGGTTGGGATGGTTATATTTGCATAAACCCCGAAAGGATAATTGTAATAGTGTATCTACTCAAACAGAGAAGCCTATGAGAATCCAAACAGAAGTCAAGGAAATAAAGATGTGTTGTATGCAACCCTAATTTACATTATTTATACCTACACCTCACATATTGGTTAATATATTCCATCACACTTTATTTCACCTATCTCTAAGCCATCATAGAGATGAAGGGGTTTCATCCCTAAATTTTAGGGAAAACTGCTATTTTTAGATCAAGACTCAACTCCCGGCTCTTGATTTTCTTGATTTATTCTTGATTTATTCCAACTCCCCATGAAAAAACTCATCTATTAATGGGGAATGTGCACCTCCTCTTGGAGTGAGAGATTTATTCCTTAATTAATTATTTTGCCTCTTTACTATTATTAGTAACTACATTTCTGTCATGCATGAGTTGAACCTTTCTGTCGGGCTAAGTGATATTAAGTGAGATAATGTGCACCACTTGACTCTTTTGGGAATTAATGAGTGTGTGACATGTATTTAGTGGTCTAGGTCTAACCATGGTCTCCCTTACTTATGACACCTATTTTAGCTATTTCAGCTTTTCACTTCAGGAATTTCTATGTTGAAAATTCTATATATTCACCCCCTCTATTGAGGTTGGTGTCATGTATATTCATTTTTATTAATATAATTCTCTTAATTTAGGAGCAAAAACTTTCTCTCATCTCTTGAATATCAACAAATTGTATAAAAGTTCAATTTAACTAGAAATTAGATCTTATCTGGTTTCAGAGAACTCTACATGGTATCGTGATTTAATCTAGTGATTGTACATGGTTTTAGCTCTGCGCTTATAGATCATTAGGAAGTAAGCAGCAATGGATCATCTCTCTCAGCCCACAAAACTCGCTCTAAGTCCTCTAATTACTTCGAATGGAAGACAGAGATATCTTTGCTCCTCCGAAGCAAAGGGCTTTACAGGGCAACAATGGGAACGGAGAAAGAACCGAATGCTGCAGCGGAGAAGATCAAGTATTTCAATAAATTAGATGAAGCAATTGGGTTGATATGTCTATCACCCCCAGAGATCTCCTTTCATGTCGGAGCCACTACTCCGGATGTGGTCTATACCACATTGGAAGAACTATTCAACAAGCAGATGCAATGAGAGTGCATCAACTAGAGAATGAACTCATATCCCTAAGTCCAACTCATTTCAGTAACGTAAGAATTTTTCACCAAGTTCAAATCCCTCCTCGCTGAACTTAATGCATGTGGAGTCAAGAAAGAGGAAGATCATCTCATCCTTTCAATTCTCTGGAAATTAGGCCCTGAATATTCCATATTTGTATCGCCTTTTCAAGCATCTAAATTGAATCAGGAAACATGGAAAATGACTGCATTGAATGATTTCATTGCAACGTTGACTCAAGAGCAAGCTAAGTTAGTCCAAATGGGTGTCATCAAGCATTCCAAGAGCCAAGCACTTGCGTTATTGGATGCTCCAAAGAGCGTTGGAAAAGACAAGCAAAGGAAAGGGTAAATTTTAATCAAGAAGGAGAGAGATCCCTACAATCTTCGCAGAACTCTTCTTCTAGTTTGGGGAAAGAAGAAGAAGGAAAGAACACTTTGCAGCTATTGTTCCAAAGGTTTTCATCCCGAAGAAACTTGCATGAGGAAGACTATCAATTGCTTAGCCATCTCATTGATGGCTAAGCAATTGCAGCAGGACAATTTCACGGTGCCCGAAAATGCAAAAGAAGAAAGATAATAACAGAACGGGAGGGAGAGCACGAGATGGTCATGCTTTAATGCATATCACATCCACTCCATCAACTTGGATCCTTTATTCAGGTGCACTGAACCATATGGCTGCATCAAAGATGAATTTTCCTCCATCGATGAAAGCACCGTATCCCCTACCTTCATTTAGGAGATGCCACACCAAGTAAAGGTGTGCGGAGAAGGATTTGTTGATCTTGAAGGGGGTTGCTTCACAAATTTGCTTCATGTTCCCTCGTTGTCCTAGTCATTCTCTTTGATATATCATATCACTCATTCCGCCTCTGGAAGGAAGGTGGAGTTCAATCCAGACTCCGCAGTGATTACCGACATTTCCACACACTCACAGCTTGCACATGGAATCACAGATCACGGTTCTCATTTGTATTTCTTCTCCTACTTTGTTCCTAAATATATTAGGATTGTATTTCTATCACAATCTAATAATATCAGCAAGTTATGTCATGAAATATTTGGCCATCTAAACAATAATTACTTGCATCAACTCAAAGAAGGAAAACATGGTAGAAAAGATTGTCATCTATTAAATTCACAAGCGGTGTATGTCAATGATGCATTCTTTGCAAGCATCCGGGAGAAAAAGTTTGACAAAGGGAAGGCACAAAGATATTCTTCACATCTTGGGCTGATTCACAGTGAAATCACAGGCCCATTCTAATAAAATTTTGAATCATAAGGCTCGATATGTACCACCTTCATAGATGATTTCTCTCATTTGGGTATTTTTTGAAATTAAAATCTAAAATATTTCAATGCCTTGTAGAATTTAAAGCACTCGGTGAGAATGAGTCTGGGTGTAAGATTAAGATACTGTGTACTGATAATGGGGAGTATAACAACAAAGATGTGCAGCAAATTTGTATTGATGCGGGTATACAACACACACACAAAGGCTATATACACCACAAAGATAACGGTAAGTTAAGGGAGAGAAAACCGTCCTTAAAGAGAAGGCCAATTGTATGCCATACCAAATCATTAGCCCCAAGCTATAGGTCGGGTTATTAATTTTGAAGCATACATTCAGAACCAAGTTCTTCACAAATCACTCAAATACACCACTCCTTTTGAATGTTGAAACGATAAGAAACCGAAAGTGTCGTGACTTCTTTCGTATTTTTGTTTCACGAGCATGGGCTCACATTTTGATAGATAAGAGGAAGGATTTTGAGCCTCAAAGTGTTGAATGCATATTTGTTGGATATCTTGAAGGTGTCAAAGGATATAGATTGTTGGACTCTCACTCTGAAAATTTCATTCTAGCTCGAACTGTGAAGTTTGAAGAAGAATTAATAGGCGATTTTTTAGAAGACCTTGTTGAGGAACTGCTTGTTGTCACTAATGAGGAGTCGGAAAATTCTTTGAGAACTTCAGAGAATCCATCAGAGTAGAATTTTGGGTTTGATATAGAGGATGAGGAGTAGGTCATGGCTTCTCCAACTCATCTTCCAACTTGGGCAGAGAAAACCTTGTAAGATGGGTGCACTAGTCGGTGATCCTGTAGATACAAGAAGGACTAGATCACTGTTTTTTGGGGATCCTCAAGCCCTAGCTGCCACAGAACCATTGTTTTCCATACATTTTTATATGACACTTGGTTCAGATCCATAGCCACACTCTGAGGCTACTGTAAACCCACTTTGGGAGGCTACCATGGATGAAGAGTACTATGCTCTTATGGACAACAACACATGGACTTGGTTCCACTTCCGAAAATAAGAAAGTTTGTTCGATGCCTATGGATATATCGAACAAAGATTGTTGTAGATGGTGAGTTCAGCGAGTACAAAGCTTGAATTATCGCAAAAGGATACTCACAAGTACATGACATAGACTACACAGAGACATTTTCACCTAATGCAAAAATGGACTCCATTCGACTAGTTTTGGTCATTACTGCTTCTCGCAAATGGAAAGTTCATCACATGGATGTGAAGAGTGCATTTCTTCATGATATCTCTGCTGAGGAGACTCTATATGGATCAGCCATGTGGATACATTCGTGAACTCTTCCTCGCTTTCATTAAAAATCTTTTGTATGGCCTCAAGCAAGCATCTTGAGCCTAGTATGCAAAGATGGATTCTTTCCTGGTTTCCATTGGATTCATTTGATGAAAATCTGATCTTAATGTTTATTTGATGCAACATGATGATTCCCTTTCTATGATAGTACTTTATATAGATGAATTACTGATGACATGGAACCTTACTTCAGTTATTGATTTGGCAAAATCAACATTGCTCGATCGATTTTCCATGACAGATTTGGCACTGTTGCACTACTTTTTTTGGTCTTGAAGTTTCATACCACTTCTGCTGATCAAGATGGCATTTGGCATGCAATGATTACTCCATTGTCCGCTTTTAGATGACAGAATGCAAACCAACAACATCTCCCTTTCTTTAAAGGGTCAGATTTGAGGATGTGGATACTACACCTTTGGTGGACAGTACACTATATCGACAATTGGTTGGGAGTTTATTGTATCTCACTCACAACTACCAAGCATCTCTTTTGTAGTAGGTGTTTGTTTCAAATATATGCAGGAGCCTCATGAACTTCAATGGAAAGTCAAAAAGAATCCTTAGATATGTGAAATGTACTCCTAGTTTTGGTATTTTTATGTTGCAGATTGCCCACTTCAATCGACATTAAGACATATTCGATTGGTTGGATGCATGGTACGACCGATGTCCACCCTCCCTCGCTTGCGTTTTCATCTTTGGGTTCAGTGGCCATTCTTGGTCTAGCAAAATCAATCCACGTTTTCTTTATCTACAGTAGAGGCGGAGTATAGAGGTGTAGTGAATGTAGCTACACAAGTTTTTTGGTTGCAGGGGCTTCTCTCGAGTTTGGTATTCAGTATCCACTTCCAATTTTCATATTTTGTGACAATCAGGGTCCATTCAGATATCGGGATTGATCCACTGCAGGCGTAGATGACCAAGCACACTACATTCACATACATTACATCCATGAAGCGCTGATCCGAGAGAGTCATTCAATCGCAAGATATCTCAATGTAGCAACAACAAAGCTGCAAAACATCTTCACCAAGTCCTCTTCAATCGAAAAGAAATTTTAAGAACCGAGCCATGCTTGAGTGAGGGAGACACTGAAGTCACTTTTGGCCACCGCATTTTTCTCTTTGGGGGTTTTGCCACGAGGTTTTCCTTTCTCTTTTCATGGGGAGTTATTTTATGTAATGAGTACCTAAATGGCCAAGTTGTCGGGACTAAATTTTCGTCATTTCACAGTTAGGCTTAAGTGGGGGTGTTGGAGCATAACCCTGACTTACATTAGCTTATACCTAGCTTAGAATCCTAGATCTTGGTTATTACATTCCATCACACTTTATTTCACCTAATTTGGCCACATAGAGAAGAAGGGCACCTCATCCCTAGATTTTAGGGAAAACTGCTATTTTAGATCAAGACTCAACTCTCGCTTCTTTGATTTTCTTGATTTATTATTGATTTATTCCAACTCCCCCATGCAAAAACTCATCCATTATTGGGGAATGTGCACCTCCCCTTTGAGTGAGATTTTATTCCTTAATTAATGATTTTGGTTGTTACTATTATTAGTAACCGCTATTTCGAGCCTAAGTGAGTTGGAATTGTTTCTCTTATCAGTTAAGTGGGCTTAAGTGATCTAATGCACACCACTCTGACTCTCAGGGCATCAATGAGTGTGCTACATGTGTCTTTAATGGTCTAGGTCGAACTATGTGGTCTCCTTTAGCCTATGACACCTATTTTAGCTTTTCTAGCTTTTTTGACTAAAATTTCTATGTTGGAAATTCTATATATTCACCTCCTCTCTTCTTTTGATTGGCTGCTCATGTATATTCATTTTTACTAATATAATTCTCTGATTTATGGAGCAAAACTTTCTCTCATCTATTGAATATCAGCAAATTGTATGTGTTCAAGAGATGAGAGAAATTTTTAACTAGAATTCTAGATCTACTGGGGTTTCTGCAGGAACTCTACAAGATGATCTCTAGAGAAGTTGGCTCTTCTAGCCAACCTATGCATCCTGCACCATAAGGTTTTCATTGGGTCCTCGTAAGTAAAGATTGTACAATTTGTTATTGTTTTGAGTGTGTGTCTAGCATGATTAAGTCTTGTCCTTGTTTTGAGAATATTCTCCATAAATGGGTTAATAATGAAAATAATAGTGAGTCAAATATCTGGTATTTTCATCAATCTCCAAAGATGTATCAAGGAGTAATTCAATTTGAACCTTATGTTGGTCAAAGATACATCGTTTTGCATGAACGTTGGTTCTGGTATAAGGATTACTATAATATCATGTTGTACATTAAGCATGTAGGATGCATATGGTTCATATTTGAATGTAGCGCCATCCATAGGAAACATTGGAGTGGATGGTTCTATATATTCATGTACAAATATTGTCCTATAACTGAAGAGTTTGGAGATGTAAATCCTCAAGAATTTATCCTATGGCTCGGATCAGAGTTGGAAGAAGTTAAGTCTGATGTATGGTTTTGATTTGGTATCACATATTGCGGAAGTACTTTACATTTAAAATTTTATAAGCCACCGATCCCTCCATATTATCAATTTAAAAAGTAAATTATGAACTGCCACCAATGATGGGGTCTCCTCTACAGGCCTTCAATTCATTACCACCAAGGCCAACGGCACACTTTTCCCCAAGTTCTTCTAACAAATATTATACCTTATCATTGAATGGTTGATGGAAAGCATAGTGGGTCATCTCACTATGATTGTAAAGTCTTACTAGATGACATTGTTGTTAGTCAGGTTTCGTGGGTTCATGAAACAAATATCCACTATGTATATATTATTATAAAGAAATATTTTCATGGGATTGTGATGAATCATCTACTTTGTATCTAAGTCATTGGCGTCCATAAAAGTTGGATGGGTCCCCTTATGTCCACGGAACTCTCACAAGACAAGATAACATTTGTAGTCCCAGCTGCCCCATCGACTATAAAGACATAGATTCCCTATAGTACTTGTACTTTTGACCAATACTCATAGATTCTTTCTTACCAATAACCTTCTACGAATGTTATAAAAGGAGGAGCTCAGGTCTCGTTTGGGGGCATTGGGTTTTGGGAGAGAGTTTGTCTAAGTCTATTATGGGTTTATAAAGTTTATATTGGTGAAGTATGCTCTAAGTCTTGCACCCATTGAGTGATCCTAGCTTATCATAAAGCTTACTCTTTAAGCTATCAATCCTCAGAAGGGGAGAGTGATGTCCAGCATCACCCACCTCCCTCCCTTCCCTTGTTATTTTATATATGTTATTTGATATCTTGTTATGTTTTATATGTTATAGTTATTTTATATGTTATTTGATATTTTGTTATGTTTTATATGATAGTTATTTATATGTTATTTATATTTTATTGTGTTTTTATATGCTATAGTTTTTTTTGCAAGTAAGAAAGTTGTATTAAGTGCGGTGCCTTCAATGGCTGAACAGAGGTTCCCAAAATACAAAATGAAATTAGTTGTAGTTACTGGACTGCCCAAACAGAGGGGAAACCAAATCGCCCACCCGGTGTAACCGGGCCTAGACAGTTGATGAGTTTTGAAACAAACAAAAGTTGAAACTAAAAGCCGCCTAGCCTAGGAGCCTACAGACGCATGTTGCACAACAAAAGAAATCTAGACACCTAGAAGCTCACCGACGCTACCGGTAACCGCCCATGGGTTCTGCCTCGGCGCTGATCGGCCTCGATCGCCTCTATCGCTGTTCTTGCGCTTCCTCGCTCCATGTGCTCGTGTGACCCACAGGCTCGCTTCTTTCACGCTGCCGCTTGTCGCAGATGTCGCCTATCTCTCGGTGGTTACCTCCTGTGATGTCTGTAGGGTCCGAGGAGAGCTCCACTTGCATGGTCAAGAGGATCTGTAGAAATGTGGCCACATTGTCTTCGGTGGCATGGAGACGAAACTTGAGGTCCGCCACCTATCTTCTGAGCTCGAAGACTAGGTCGTATAGGATGCCCAGTCTTTCTTTGAAATGTTCGCTGTCGGGGTGGGTCGCATGGTGGAGACGCATTCGTTTGGCTGCTCCGAAAGCCTGTGGTTCACTTCGCCAAGTACTTGAGGATGCAGGGAAAGACATAGTCGCGAAGAATTGCATCCGGGGGTCAATAGGACTACGCAGAGTCATAGGCGATCCGCTCGGGATGGTAGCCATGGACCGAGGGAGTGAGGTTTGCTTGGGAGTCGCAGGTCTACTAAGTTTAGTCTCATAAGTAGGAAACTGCACTCCGGGGACGTAATTGGGGTGGGTAGAAGAGCTCAGAACTGCAGGTCGGGCGAGATGGTCTCATGGGGTTTCCATGGTGAGCCCCTCTTGGGATTTCCTCTTATGTGTTCTCTCATGAGTGCAGGTAGACAGGTTTCAGAGAGTGGAGCGAGGAGCCGGAATTGCAGATAGCCTGTGGACCAAGTTTCAGAGTAATCCTGGTTATGCTTGCGTCGTGAAGGGAAGAGCCCTTCCAAACGCAGGCAGGGTGAAATAACAATTGCAACGAGACAAACCATATTACAGATAGCGGAGGAGAAAAGGGTGGCTGCTTAATGCCCCCGACCACTTATCAAATCCACTTAAACGCTATAATTCCTCAATCCACATTGCCCCTGCTTGCATGGGGTAATCACATGCCTAATGCAGTGGCTCAAGATCACATTCAAAATTCCGCTCCTGCCACTAGATCTCCACTAGTTAATCCTATCCTGGTTTATATGTTATAGTTATTTATATATATTTTGATATTTTGTTATGTTTATATGTTATATTTTGATATTATATGTTTTATGTTATACATTTTATAATATATGTTATATATTTTATATTATATACTTTATATATGATATATATATTATTATTTTACATTTTATAAGATTTATGTTATATGTTGCAGATTTTATGTTATACTAATGTTATACGTTATAAATATTTTAATGTTATATTTTTAAATGCTATATGTTATTAAATGTTTTATGTTTTAATTATTTTATTTTTTCAATTTTAAAATTTTTTCAAAAATATTTTTTCATTAAAAATCATTTTTAATTGTGTTTTTCTGTAAAAACTGTGTATTTTCATTTAATAAGGGAAATTTTCACTTTAAAAAAAATTCTATTAACAAATTGTTTTTATAGAAAATGTGTTTTTTAAAAACGCTGATGGAATCATGTTGCTTATTGTTCTAGGTAATCCTATGATAAAATCCACCAACAACTTCCTCAATTTCCATTTTGGAATGAACAATGGCTACAACAATCCAACTGAATGCATATGTCCAATTTTCACTTTCTGGTATTTTAGACAACTGGCTATGTAATTAACCACTTATTTACCCATTCCTAGCCAAAAGTATTCGCTTCCCACAGCCGCAATTCCCACACATAGGTCTCAAACATGACACACATGCACTCCTCCAACACCACATTTCCCTACTGAAACCCTATACACAATCTGAGCACACAATAACTCCATCTTCTTTCAGCTCATAAAATTAAATTTTGCTAAAATTATTATATTGATGTAATGTTTTTTATTTTTAGATATTGTTGATCTGAATTTGTAGCTTCAATAATATTATCTTTCATATCGGTCTGTACAGTTGATAGTTGCACATAAAATATAACTCTCTTTGTTGGAGTGCATCAAATTAATTTGATTTTATTTTTCTTTTTATATGCTTAATTTCAAAGTCATACTCACTAAAAAAATTCAGCCATCTAGTTTGTCTAGCATTTAATGTTGATTGTCCAAACAAATGCTTCAAACTATAAAGGACTTGTCTTTAGTTCAAATTTATTTCCCCATGAGCTAATGTTTCCATGTTTTCAATGCATGTACAATAATTGTTGACTCTAAATCATGGGTAGCATAATTATTCTCGTGCTCATTTAATTTTATGAAATCATAACATATCACATGATCCTTTTGACTAATAACGGTAAAGTATACTATTCTCATGCTCATTTATTTTATGGAATCATAGCATATCACACGATCCTTTTGATTGAAAACTCCATCAAATCCTTCCTTGCATGTATCAATGCACACAACAAAATATTCATATGGGTTTGCAATCTTCAAGATTGGTGCACCGGGTCAATATCTCTTTCAACTACTAAAAAGCTCTACACCATTCAAATTTTACTCCTTTGTTTTGCAAAGAAGTGTTAGCCATCATCTAATGGCCTCTATAAATCTTCTTGAAATCCATTGCTATCCTTCTTCTAAAATTATATACCCTATGTAGTGAACCTATTTTTCAAGTGTTAAATATTTTTCAATATTTAAATATCAATCTTAAAATAAAACAAAACAAGTGTTCAACATTTTTCTCAAAAAATAAAATCCATCAAAATAACTATCAAATGGAAAGAAATTGAATCCATCAAAATAAGTAAATTAATATCAAATACATGTAAGGAAATCAAAATAAGTATCAAATACATGGAAAGAAAGAAGAAAATTAAATCCATCAAAATAAGTATCAAATACATGTAAGGAAATCAAAATAAGTATTAATATATGGAAGGAAATTTTTTCAATATTTAAATACCATTCTTAAAGTGAAACAAAATAAGTGCTCAAAACAAGCATTCACTATAACTATCTTTCTCTAAATATAGAATTCATCAAAATAACTATCAGATATATGGAAAGATAATGAATCCATCAAAATAAGTATCAAATACATGGAAGAAAAGGAGATTGAATCCATCAAAATAAGTAAATAAGTATAAACATGTAAGGAAATCAAAATAAGTATCAAATACATGGAAAGAAATTGAAGAGGAAATGAAATCCATCAAAATATTATTAAACAAAAATAAGTGCTCAAACAAGCACTCACTATAACTATCTTCCTCTAAATATAGAATCCATCAAAATAACTATCAGATATATGGAAAGATTATGAATCCATCAAAATAAGTATCAAATACATGGAAGAAAAGGAGATTGAATCCATCAAAATAAGTAAATAAGTATTAACATGTAAGGAAATTAAAATAAGTATCAAATGCATGGAAAGATATTGAAGAGGAAATTGAATCCATCAAAATACATGAAACAAAATAAGTGCTCAAAACAAGCACTCACTATAACCATTCTTTAATACATGGAAGAAAAGGAGATTGAATCCATCAAAATAAGTAAATAAGTATAAACATATAAGGAAATCAAAATAAGTATCAAATGCATGGAAAGAAATTGAAGAGGAAATTGAATCCATCAAAACACAGAACAAAAATAAGTGCTCAAACAGCACCTCACTATAACTATCTTTCTAAATATAGAATCCATCAAAATAACTATCAGATATATGGAAAGATAATGAATCCATCAAAATAAGAATCAAATAAATGAAAGGAAATCAAAATAAAATATCAAATACATGGAAGAAAAGGAGATTGAATCCATCAAAATAAGTAAATAAGTATAAACATGTAAGGATATCAAAATAAGTATCAAATACATGAAAAGAAATTGAAGAGGAAATTGAAGGGTTAACCAGGCAGAAAAAATTAGAGATTATTTGAAAAGGAAATTGAATCCATCAAAATAAGTTGATAAGAATCAAATACATGCAAAGAAATTAAAATAAAAATCAAATACATGCAACGAAATTAAAATAAGTATCAAATACATGTCAGTGAATTGAAGGGTTAATTGGGTAGACAAAAATTAGAGATTATTTGGAGAGTAATTCATGGACTTATTTGTTGTTTTTAATGATGAAAAAGAATTGATAATCTATATAATTTAAAATTTAATAAGATTAAAATATATATATATATATATATATATTGTTTTAAAAAAAAAAAAAAAAAAAAAAAAAATAAAATTCTTAAAAATAAAAATATTTTAAATAATGTATCAAATTTTGTCAAAATAAAAATATTTTAAATAATTCTATCAAAATTTATTAAGATATAATAATATCATTCTCTATGTTTTTCAAAATAATTCTGCTGCAATTTTGAAAATAAAAATATTTAAATAATTTATCAAAATTCAATAAAATATCATATTATCATTCCCTATAGATAAAAACTAGAATCTATGAAATATCTTAATTTCCAACGATTTTTAGGTCTGTAAAATGCTCTCTCTCCAATATATCAAGTTAAAAATACATCCCCTATATGATGCGAAATATATATTAGTAAAAGTGGGAGAATAATTTTTCAACGATTTTTAGGTCTGTAAAATGCACTCTACAATATATCAAGTTAAAAATGCATTCCTCCCTATGTGATGTTTTTCAAGTTAAAAATACATTCATCCTTTGTATGATGCATTTCAAGATTTACCCTAGTCAAACTCTCTTCTAGAAACTTCACTTCACTTACAGAAGGAAAAAGAAACTCACTTCTATATATGAGGGTAAAAGGATGCATTTCAAGATTTACGCTGGTCAAACTCGTTCTTCTAAAAACTTAACTTACAGAAGGAAAAAGAATCTCACTTCTATATATAACTTATATATGAGGGTGGGAAAACTTAAAAAAGAATCTCACTCCTATATATGACTTCTATATATGAGGATGCATTTCAAGATTTACGCTGGTCAAACTCGTTCTTCTAAAAACTTAACTTACAGAAGGAAAAAGAATCTCACTTCTATATATGAGAGTGAGGGTGAAGCAAATATGATTCTATATATGAGAGTGAGGGTGAAGCAAATATGAGAGAAAATGTAAATACATTTTCTCTAATATATATATATATATGAGAGTGAGGGTGACACAAATATGAGAGAATACACCACCCTGATACATGAGGGTGAGGATGCATTTCAAGATTTACCTTAGTCAAACTCGCTCTTCTAAGGGTGGGGATGGGGTAATGACTTCTATATATGAGGATGCATTTCAAGATTTACGCTGGTCAAACTCGTTCTTCTAAAAACTTAACTTACAGAAGGAAAAAGAATCTCACTTCTATATATGAGAGTGAGGGTGAAGCAAATATGATTCTATATATGAGAGTGAGGGTGAAGCAAATATGAGAGAATACACCACCCTCACTTCTATATATGAGAGTGAGGGTGACACAAATATGAGAGAATACACCACCCTGATACATGAGGGTGAGGATGCATTTCAAGATTTTAATTTATCAAACTCTCTCTTTCTATAGGATAACATGAGAGAATACATTATGTATTCCTCTCATATTTACCCCACCCCACCCTCATATATGAATGTATTCTCTCATATTTGCCCCAACCTCCACCCTCATATAATATGATTTATCTAATATTACCCCCACCCTCATATATGAATGTATTCTCATATTTGCCCCACCCCATCCTCATATATCTCATATTTACCCCACCCCCATGTATTCTCTCATATTTGTCCCACCCCCACCCCTTGTATATGAATGTATTCTCATATTTGTTCAATATTTACCCCACCCCCACCCTCATATATAAGGGTGGGTGGGGATGCATTTCAAAATTTACCCTAATCAAACTCACTTCTAGAAACTTAACTTGAGAAGAAACTCAAACTCACTTCTAGAAACTTAACTAGAGAAGGAAAAGGAAACTCAAACTCGCTCTTCTAGAAACTTCACTTACAAAAGGAAAAAGAAACTCACTTCTCCATGGAAGGGATTATTAAAGGCTAACAGAAAATTGAAAGGATATTGATGAGAATGAAAGATGAATTTATGAAGTGCACAAAACTACTATAAAATAATAATAGAAATATATCACTCCCAGATTAAAGGCTAACAGAAAATTGAAAGGATATTGATGAGAATGAAAGATGAATTTATGAAGTGCACAAAACTGCTATAAAATAATAATAGAAATATATCACTCCCACTTCTCTACAAAATTGCAAGAAAAACTTAGCAGATAAGGAATATTGATGAGAATGAAAAATTGAATTTATGAAATGCACAAAACTACTATGAAATAATAATAGAAATACATCACTCCCACTTCTCTACAAAATTAGAAGACAAACTTGGAAGTGGCAGAGAATATTTTGATATGCATTCTATTCATATATTGTAAAGAAGATATAAGTACATTGCACTCACTTCTCTCTATGCAAAAACATAGTGTGGCGACTCAGCATCCTATGTTAATATAGATACGGCAAACTTCTCTACAAGAAGATACTTGAAACTTTCTCAAAGAGAATATTTCAATATGCACTCACTCACGTCAGTGCATAAGTATAACATCTCTAAAAATCAAACCTCTTATCAAAGAGGACACATTTTGATATACGTTCGGTGCAAAAACATATTGCATTTTGATATGCGTTAAACGGCTTGATATGCACTCACTTGGGTGTATAAACATATTGCAGTCACCCTTAATGTGCAAATACATGTTGCATTCACTTAACTCTCAATCTCATTTTATCCTCTGAGATCGAGGATAAAACTTTTATTTTAAAAAGATTTGATACTTTCACCGAACAAAATACATAAAACAAGTAATTATGTATTTTAGTAGTCGGGTGATGCAAATTTTGATAAGTAAAAAGATGCAAATTTTAACAAGTCATAAAAACAAAAAATTTACTTCAGACAAGTAAAACCAAATTAATCACTCAAAGATCATTAAAATCAAATAACGTATCAAAAAACTTCAAGCATTTATTCTAGAAAGGAAGCTTGACAAGAAAGGGTAAGAACAGCATAACCACGAAACATGACAACTACATACCATAGTTTATTGTAAAATCCAAAAGGATTAGTAAAACACTTGTCCTGAGAATTAACGATCAGACAAAACTAGACCTATGTCAAATAATGATACGAGTCCAATGCCAGTCGAAAAATGACAAATAAGCCTACCTGAACTCTCCCACTCAAATAGAAGACTCTGGCTATCATACAAACGTTGTATAAATTGAGTGTGAATTATAACCAATAAAACAATTTACCAAATAATGGATTGACGAGCAACGACAAGTCGTATAGTTACACAACACAAACAAATAAAAAACTACTCATGTGAATAAAAATAAATTATCCATGTCATTAGCTCATCCACTTGGAAAAAGAGAACCATCCCGGCCTTCATCATAAGCCCACCAATCAAAACACAACAGAACCCAAATACAAATACGTAAAGCAAACACAGTTAACTCGCAAGTTTGAGAATTTAACCATATCATATTATTCCATGTATACAATCTCCATGGAACATAAACTAAAATCCAATTATCCAACAGGCTACAATGAGTTTCTGCGAAGGGCCACCCCTATCAAATATATATACAGACCATAATAATCAAACTCAAAAATTCTTCTGTTACACATCAACCTTAAAGGCCGAAACTAAGCCCTTTCCCCACGGATACGCCTTGCAAGCTGAATGTCCTTGGGCATAATGGTCACCCTCTTGGCATGGATGGCACACAAGTTTGTATCTTCAAATAGGCCCACAAGATAGGCCTCTGCAGCCTCCTGAAGGGCTAACACTGCATGACTTTGGAATCGCAGATCCGTCTACAAAAGAATAAATAAAAACAATTAGATAGATCCCGCAGCCTCAAAATTGAACAAGGTAATATATACAAGTACATCAAAAAAATAAGACAGATATATACTAAACAGAGTATTTTTATGTAGGAAAAGTTCAATATTACCTTGAAGTCCTGTGCAATTTCCCTCACAAGCCTTTGAAAGGGCAGCTTTCGAATTAGCAACTCAGTACTCTTCTGATACTTTCGAATTTCTCTGTTTAATTAAATAATTTGAGGTAAGATACGCAGAAACAGGTCATAGAAACGAATTAGCATCATCCAAAAGCATTCTTTGCAAATTCAAAATAAGAGTGCATACCGAAGAGCAACCGTTCCGGGGCGGTATCTATGAGGCTTCTTGACACCTCCTGTTGTGGGAGCGGACTTACGAGCAGCCTACAATAAAACACCGGTTCAGATCACAACAGTACTCGTAGAAAAGTAATAGAAAGCCTCAATTAGCCCAAGAAATGTAACAGAAGAGCTATAAGATAATCATTACCTTCGTTGCAAGCTGCTTCCTTGGAGCCTTTCCTCCAGTCGACTTACGAGCTGTTTGCTTTGTACGAGCCATGTTTCGATTAAACTATCAAAAAGCAAGATAGAAAGCGATCTACTGCAAAGACAGCAAGAACAAGATCATGAGACCAAAGCCCACGCACAATCACCCAAAAAGAACACAAGAATATGCATTACTGCCAATCTCCTTGAACAATCATTTCCTGGCAAAGCACAACGCATACATTTCTATGCCCAATACAACACAAGATATAAAACGCAGAAAATTCCCACAAAACCCTAAACATAATTTCAAAAAAAAAAAACATGAAATCAAGAAACGGTGAAGTACTCGTGGGATGGACGAAACGGCAAATAAAGAATCTAGACCCAAAAACGACCACAATCCCTAGAGCATCGAGAATATTTACTAATTCAAGCACAACCAGGAAGCAACTACGGCACTTTATACACCAGAAACGTGGAGAAACTCGAAAAACACAAACGAGACCCTAGAAACACCCCCCATCCCCAAAATCCTCTGTGGCTCCATAACCCTTTTTAGGAACTTCCCAGTACACCTAAAATTCCTTTCAACTGCCCTAAACCAACCTTACACACCACAAAAGCCTTTCAAATCCAAGAGAGATCAGATCCAGATCCAACATACCTGTGCAGAAAAGTCGCGCGCAAAGGTATATTCCAGCAAAGAAGAAACCCTCGAAGCCGCCAGAACCCGCAAGCGCAAAATAACCATCGGGCGTTTGAATTATGAACTCTCGGTTATATAGTAAGAGCTAACTGTCCTATTAGCCGACTTGACCCGTTCCCTAACACTTGTGTTTCTTCCTCCTCTAATCCGACGGCCCTTCCCCTCGAGCCACGATAGATCGACGGCCCTACTTGACTTTCCTCAATCTTTCCTATCGACGACCCTCCTCTCTTTAGGTAATCAATCAACGGCCATGAGTGATCCCAAAAAGCACATAATCTTTGTCGTTAAATCTGATTGGTCAATACCCTTCGGCCACGGATCCATTGAACCCCTTCTTCTACGGATCTTTACTTTCGGGGAAGGGCCGGTTGAATGCACGTGACGGTTGAAAAAAAGTATTAAGATAACGTTAATGCAGGTAGATTGTGTTAGAGGTTAGTGTCAAGGATTATATTTTCTTTAATATATCGTAATTTAGTTGTTAATGCATAGTGAAGATGGTTATTATTGGACATTATTTGTTAATGTGAGTTGTTTTATTTTCATTTTTTAGAAAAAAGTAATTGGCTTAAAATGATTTTTCGATAGTTTGAAAGAGAATATAGTTTCATTTTTGCTAAATATCTTTAAATCTAAATTTTGAATTATTCACAAATTTTTTTATATTTAAAAATAATATTTTTTTAACAAATAAAAACAATTTTAAATCTTACTTTAAAATTAATTCTATATATATATTTTCTTCTATATATCTAATCTTATATTTTTAAAACATTTTATTATTGTAAAAATAATTAAAATAAATATTAATTTTGAAAATTTAAATTTTCTTAAATGTCTTTCTTATCCTTTTTTTCTCACAATATGAATAAGCATGACAATGATGTTCTCGTACGTTTAAATCATTGCTTCAGCTCTAATCCATCATGTTGTAAGGAAAAATAGAAGGTTACATATTGTTATTGGTCTTATTGAAAGTTCTTTTTATGAATTTTCAAAACTCGTCTAATATTGACACCATCATATCAAATGTTTTCAAAACTTTTACAAGTAAGAGAGAGGTCTCTTTCCCCATGATATCAAATGTTTTCAAAACCCTTATAAGCAAGAGTGGGGTCTCTTTCCCTCTTTCCCCCTCCCTGGCATGAATTTACACATCATGGAGGAGTTTTAAGAGTCTTTATTTTAAGAGAAACTTCATTTCACACAATGTTTTTCACATCACCACAGGCATTCCAAAGAGGTGCCATTGTAGATTGAGCATTCTAAACTATATAATAAGAAAAATTAACTTATATCCACTCTAATACTCCTATTTAACCAAATGGCCTTGAGGGGCATCATGGAGGAGTTTCAGGAGTCTTTATTTTAAGGGAAACTTCATTTCACACAATGTTTTTATGGTTTTGGGTATTAATTTAATCGATTTTTCTCAAAT